>JAANYP010002566.1:504852-544693 GCA_020465985.1 Centrapalus pauciflorus
GGGATCCATGATAACTTGGATAGATTGTTTGGCTCTATTTGCGGCATTTACAACTCCTCGATGCATGGTTCCCTCTTGCATAAAGTAGTCACAATACTTGTGCCACTCATCAATTTCTATTTCTTCGGGAGGGGAATTTCGGATTTCATCCGGACGTTCGTACCCCCCTCGATTGCTAAAGTATTTTATTTTAAAACGGGATTTTCGATCTTTAAATCTAGATGCACATTGTGCATTAACTCCCGCAACTATTTGTGACGAATGTGGACCCGACAAGTGAGGTCCCATGTCAAAATATGTCTGCAATTTATAAAAAAGAGTCATGTTAGTGTGTATTTTGATGTCTTTACAAAAATATATATTAAACAAATTTAACCTGTAGTTCAGGCCATAAAGGGGCTTTTAGATGATCGGGTACATCACTCCACGAATTAAAATATTTGGGGATGTCACCCACAAAAGCCCCGATCAAATTGTTGAAGCCGCTAGCATTATCTCCAAGGGCTCGATACGTCCCCTGTTTAGTATCAAATCTAATGGGCAACGGTCGTTGCCCATTCTTTTTCCATAATTTTCTTAGAGTTTCATTTGTGGTTTTTCCACGAGTCTTTGAACCTACAATTCAAATTAACCAACATGAATAACACAAATAATTAAACAAATAAAAACTAAAAATGTCTAAAAACTTTCTTAATACTTTGACAAATGGATGGTGGTTGCCAAGAACCCCCGGGAGGATCACCACCACAATCACCACCGTGGCCAGTCGCTACAGTCGTCATCTGTAAAAATATTAGAAGTATAACCTACAAAACAAACATTAGTGTATGTTGGCAGTTCAATAAACATATTGAAAAAACAACTCAATAAACATATTATAACTAATTAATGTCTTTACAAATTGCAACTTCAAATCAATCAGATTCATCACTGGAACAATAACGTATTTCACACTCATTGTCAGACTCCAAATTATCACTGTCAGAATTATCAACAACGTCAACATCATTATCAGCATCGTCAATAAAATCGGCATCGTCATGAGCATGAGTAGGATTAACATGAATAATATCGACTTCAGTATCTTCCATTGCTTGACCAACTCCCCTCAAGCTTGTATAAGTTAAATTATCCAAATCAGCAGACAATGTAAGATCAGATGAATTGTTGTTGTTTATAACATCATTTTCATTATTATCCACAATGATATCTCGGTCCCAAATCTTTCGATGATTCACCTCTTGGACGACCCTCCAATGATGGTTTCTAGAGGGGTCTTCAAGGTAAAAAACTTTTTTTGCTTGGGTCGCGAGAATATATTGTTCGTCTTTATACCACTCATGCTGGGTAGAAATACTGGTTATGTTATTCCTAATGACACAACGTTGAGTACGCTGAGTATTGCTGGTGTTAAACCATTTACATCGAAATAACACAACGTTGCAACCAGCTTTATAATTTAGCTCCAAAATTTCTTCCAATTGACCATAATATGTACTTCCATCGGGCCCAGCTGTTGAAATTCCGCTGTTTTGAGTTGTACGACGTACGTCGCGACTATAAACCACAAACCTCACACCATTAACAATGCAAGCGGTGTAAGAGTATGCACGTATTTCTGGTCCATTTGCCAATGCAAGTAACTCATTATTACAGCAAGTTGGATCATCTACGTGTTGACGATTGATCTATGAAAATGACAGACAAGCTTCAGTAATAGTTGTTATGTGTGTGTGCGTGTGCGTGTGCGTATTGAGTTTACCTTATTCCTAAACCAGCCGGGAAATTCGATTTGTAAATTACTCCCAGGCATGTCAGTAGTAAATTCACTGTAAATAATCTCGATATCAATATAATCACCGGAAAGTCATGTTATAAAAAGATAGTTAGAAATAAGAACACTTACGAAATGTATTTATCGATCTCGGAACTGTTGTTAAGTACAAACCATTCAACTTTCTTTCGAGTTGTATGATCCAAATCTTTACGTACACCTTTACTAATTGATGTACATACTGATTGGAAAACACGCAACTGACGTGCAATATTCGGGGCATCTTCGTTTCTGTCCGGACGATTAAATCTCGTCTGAACACCTCGAAGATACATTGAGCAGAACGTTAAGGCTTCGTCTGCAACATATCCCTCTGCTATAGAACCTTCAGGCCTAGCTTTAATTCTGACATAATTTTTTAACTTTTTCATGTATCTTTCAAACGGATACATCCATCTCATGTAAACGGGCCCACCTTGAATAGCCTCGTCAGGTAAATGCATAACCAGATGAATCATTACGTCAAAAAAAGCCGGCGGAAATATTTGCTCAAAAGTACACAAAACATTGATCAACTGTTCTTTAGCTTTCAACATATCCGACTCCATCAAATTCCGAGCACAAATTTGCTTAAAAAATGAACAAAGTTCGATTATGGGCGTCGAAATTGTTCGATCCAAGTACCCATGAACTCCAACAGGAAGCAACCGTTGAATCATCACATGACAATCATGAGACTTCAAGCCAGATATGTTGCTATCATTATCGGTCACTCTCCGTTTGAAGTTTGATCCAAATCCGTCTGGTAGTTTAACTCTTTTAACGAATTGACAAAAGCCCCGCCTTTTTTCAGTTGTGAAAGAGTACATGGGATGAGGCTTTAAAAACTTTCCGTCTCCTTTATCTTGGAGCCACAACTCATTTCGTATGTTCAAATTTTTCAAGTCAATTCTTGCATTGTGAGTGTCTTTAGATTTGTCATTCATTAATAATGTACCCAACAAACTCTCACATACGTTTTTTTCAATATGCATGACATCCAAATTGTGTTTTAGTTCAAGAAAAGGCCAATACTCAAGTTCAAAAAAGATCGATCGTTTACTCCAGTTCAATTCGGTCACATCACGTTTTCTTTTGACACCCCCAAAACTAGGATGTTTCCCTGGAATCCGCGACGGTAATTGAGCAAGTTGTTTTAAGATTGCGTCATTGTTGAACAATCTAGGACGACATTTCTTCTCAACCTTCCCATCAAACTTTTTGCTTTTTCTCCAAGGATGGTTTATGGGAAGGAATCTTCTGTGACCAACATAAGCAGTTTTCCCTGTAACACGAGTAGACGGGGTGTCTTCATTACATGTAGGACATGCTTTATAGCCTTGACCACTCCAACCAGATAAGCTACTACGAGCAGGAAAATCATTAATGGTCCATAAAAGCATTGCACGCATTGTGAAGACAGTGTTTGTGGCAGCATCTCTCGTCTGGACTCCGTCAGACCATAGACTCTTCAATTCATCAACCAAAGGCCTCAAAAACACGTCAATGTCTTTCCCAGGTGACTTAGGGCCAGGGATTAACAACGTCAACATGAAAGATGACTCTTTCATACATAACCACGGGGGCGTATTGTATGTTGTCAATATGACCGGCCACATGCTATAAGACAGACTCATATTCCCATATGGATTGAAACCATCAGCAGCTAACCCTAATCGAACGTTTCTAATTTCTCTTGCAAAATCTGGATAACTTTCATCAAAAATTTTCCATGATTTACCGTCAACCGGGTGGCTCATCTTACCTTCTTCTCTGCACTGTCCAGTAGCATGCCAAATCATAGACTTTGCAGTGTGTTTAGAGCTATACATGCGCTTTAGTCTGGGAGTCAAAGGAAAATAACGCAACACTTTGTTAGCAACTTTCTTCGCTGCTGTGTCTTTGTCTTTCCATCTACTTTCACCACAGATTGGACAACTCTGCTTATCAACGTTCTCCTTCCAAAATAAACAACAATCATTCTTACAAACGTGGATCGATTCGTATCCTAACCCTATCTTTTTCATTATCTTTTTAGTTTCGTAATGTGACGACGGGACGTTGTTATCTTTAGGAAATGCAGATCTAAGAAATCCTAGCAATTGGTCAAATGAACTATCAGTCCATTTATTCAATACTTTCATGTGCGACATCTTTGCTAGAAAGTCCAATGAAGACAACCAGTCACAACCAGGGTATAGCTCGGTCTCGGCAAACGAAAATAGCTCATCAAGATCGTCATTTGTAGCGGGAGGTGTAATGGGCTCATTAATAGTCTCATTAGTGTCTGTGTTGCGTTCATTGTCAATATTTTCCCAACGAATATCGTTAAGGACATCAACCATCTCATCTGTCGTTTGAGACATGTCATGTAGTACTGGAGGCGGATTAAGTTGTTCACCGTGATACCACCATGTCTTGTAACCAGCGCTAAACCCCCATCTATGTATGTGAGCCCCAATATTTTCAATCGTACCCAATTTATGGTTATCACATTTTTCACATGGACAACGACATAAGTTAGCCCCATTCAAATGGTCTTTACACCTCTCAAGAAATGTGTTAAGACCATCAAAAAACTCATCGGAATTACGATTTCTACACGTAGTCCAACTCTTATCGATGGTCATAACTGCGTTTGTAATAATTAATTATCAATACCAAGAAATGGAAACTAACAAATCATATTAACTTAACACGAACTGAGAAGTGTAAGGGTGGTCATTCTAACCCACTTTCTGAATGTTTTGTCTCATATATGAATGTGTATCATTAGTTTACTATTTCAGAAAAATCCGGCAGCATTTTCCCTTAACTCCCCAAATACGTGTAGGAAACACATATTCGTAGGAGCGAAGGGAAAATATTTGCCGAATTTTTCTCAAATAGTAAACCAATCATACACATCCATATCCTAAATGAGACAAAACATTCAAAAAGCAGTCCCAAACAGGGGACTATCCGAAATTAATTTCTAATAAATTAATTTCAGATGGGTGACTTACGGTATAAACACACGCTTATCATACAAACACATTACATTTATCTAAACACACAAATTAATCATTGAATATAAATAGTAATATTTTATTATCTTATTTTGAATAATAATAATATTAAATGAATATGTGATTATAGATGTTTATACTTTAAAGTAATAATAAAAATAATATATGTTTTAGTTTCATGTTACTTTAAATTAATAATAACATTAACATTGTTTTAATTTTATGTTTCGTCTTTATTAATCAACTTTATGTCACTTTAAAGTAATATATGTTTTTATTTGATGATACTTTAGTATATGTTTTAAGTTAATGTTACTATAAATGAATATATGTTTTAATAACACTAATTAATATACATATTAATATATGTTTTAATTTGATAACACCTTAACATATGTTTTAATTTGCTTTTAATTCAAATTAATATATGTTTTAACTTGCTTTAAATTCAAATTACTATATGTTTTAATAACACTAATCAATCTACATACTAATATATATCTTCATTTTATCACATTTTAAAGTAAAATATATGTTATGATTAATAAAATGTTACTTTAATTTAATGTATGTTTTAATAACACTAATTTTAATATATATACCAAAATACGTTATACTTTTAACAAACTCTAAAGAAATACAAACATACATACATATATAAATATTCTAATCTTATGTGACATCAAATAATACATATTAACTTATTTCATTTATATATTATATAAATTTTTTAATGTATATTTTTTAATTTATGTTGATTTAAAAGTATTATTTTTTAAATAGCACTAACTAACTAACAAATGTTTAATAACACAAGTCAACACTAATTACAAATAATAATACTAAACTAAACACACTTTTAAACAAATGTATTAACATACATAACATGATTATAATTTTTTCATATTTTCTAAGCAATAAAAAATATATTGCATATAAATACACTTTTTTCATATCATAAAAACTCTACATGCATATAAAATTTATTTTTCTACTAAAAATCATATTAAAAGCAATCATATTTTTAGCACAAATTTAAAACATAATATTTTGAAAAATGAATTAATAACTTAAACAATATGCAAAAATCAGAAAATAAAAAAAATACTAACCTCAAATATCGACCCGCCGGAGTTTTCACCGGAGCCGGAACAACTGCAAATGTCAACCACCGGAGAAATAAAACAAACCTTGAGTTCCTAAACATTTACATAAAAATAATGACATTTATGTTAAATGAAACAAACCTTAAACTTTGTTCGGAAATAAACAAGGCCGGCCGCCGGAAATAACCAAGGGTCGTCGGAAGAAAAATGCAAAAAGAATGACCGGAAAAAATGGAGACCGCAAGCTAGTGTGGAGAGGAAACCGAGAGTAGGAGACCGCAAGCAGGTGTGGCCGGACTGGAGAAGGAACCGAGGAACCGGAGGAAAACGAAATGGAGAGGAAACCGAGAGTAGGTGGTGAAAAATGAAGGTGAAAGCGGCGCTGGGTAGGTTAAAGGGTGAACCTTTCTGCGGCGACATGTATGTCGTCGCTGTAGATCTATCGCGGCGACATGTCGTCGCAAAAAGGCAAAAACGTCGTCGCCGAATCCTTGAAAAAAAACGCGGTCTTTCTACCGCGCAAAAAGTATTTTCCTGCCAAAAAAAAAAATAAAAAATTTATATCTGCTACCTTTTTGCGACGACATAGTCGCCGCAAAAGGTCTTCCCCGAATTTTGACCAATTGAAGTCAAAAAGCAGTGTTCTTTTGTCTTTTAGTGGACTATTGGCGACGACACATGTCGCCGCAAAAAGCCTCCGTCACATTTTCTTCTTTTTCTAGTAGTGTATTTTCACATTATAGAAACATAAGATATAAGTTTTTATTGTATTTCAATAATTTTCGTAACGAACAGATCACATATCATTTTCTAAAAAATTATACATTGTTTTAATTAGTAAAGTCTAATTAATTGTAAATCCTGATATTTAATTAATATTTAAAATAAGACATTTAATATTTAATTATAGATAGTTTCAATCAGTAAAGTCTAATACAGTTAGTCAAAATATTGCTCGACACAAATTTTTGGCGGCCTCCTGCTTTGGCGGCGGCCGGCGGTACCAACCAATTTCAAGATTTTCCATTTTCAGCCATTTCTTATTAAAGTTACTTCAATTTCTCTTTTTTGGCGGCTATAGTTTTATGTTATTTTTTGGTCTGAAATTTATAAATTGTTGCAGCTTATGTCAGCTTATGCATGCGATTTAAATTTTGTTTCACTTTTCTTTTTTAAGATATATAATCCTTGTGGCTAATTGTTAAGAATAATAATTATTTTTTTATCATTTATAACAATATCTGAATTTCATATAAGGGTATTTGTGTAAAAATAACCACTTAAGTTGGACTTTTTTGGGATTAAAACTTCCAACCATTGTATATTGCACAAAAAACCCTCCACCGGTAAAAAATCTTGTAATTAGGATATTACCTGTTGTAACCGATTAAAAGTCCATCGATGACCACCAGAATTTTACCGAAAAAGTAAATTCCAACAAAAAAAACCCTAATTTGAAAAAGAAATTAACAAAAAATGTGGATTTGAATAATAAAACACAAACAAGTGAATTTGCTGGACGGAAGGTTTGTCAGAAATGAAAGGTTGGTTATCAGGTTGCAAGTCTTTTTTTAAAAAGAAACCTCATGTTGATGAATTTTAGTCAGTTGGAGGTTTATTGTGTAATGAAAAATGATTATGGATTTTAATCACAAAATAATTAGCTTGAGAGTTTTTTACATAAATTTTCCTTTCATATATATCACTCCTAAATCTTAAAGTATCATATAATATGATTAATACATATATATACACACACACACATATACATACATACATATATATATATATATATATATATATATATATAGAGAGAGAGAGAGAGAGAGAGAGGGAAGTTCAATGGAAAACCACCATGCATCGGAAAACTTGTGAAAACCGCACTGCACCACCACAAATGCATCAAATTCCCCGCGTGATGCATCAAAATCCCGCGTGATGCATCAAATTTCCCGCATGATGCATCAAAATCCCGCGTGATGCATCACCTTATTTACGATCATGCCACCGCGTTTTTCATGAAATGCACCAAATCGGACGGTGTGCGTGTAACACCCCGATCCCGACTGGACCGGCGATGTTAATTAACTAACTATCTAACCAAACACAAACTATATTTTTATTATTAAAACTGCCAATCTTTAAACTTAAATACAAATTGCTTTCAAATTACCAAATTAAAATTAAAACTAAACATTAACTAATGCTCATGATCACTAATACTAAAATAAAATAGCTAACATAAATCTAAGTCCTCAACGGTCCACACTCTGCGCACTGCCCATCATCACCCCTGAGTACCTGCCGGAAGAAAGAACACAGCATGAGCCAAACGCCCAGTACGGAGATCGATTACAAGTGCAACGTACACGAATTCAAAGACTAAAGAATGTTTTGAAAATAAGTTTATTTAAAAGGAAAGTTTTGAAAATGGTTTTTCTTTAAAAGATAAATATCCACCTCCACACCAGATCAAACAAAGAATATAACGGCTGAAGCAACAAAGGGTTGGGTTATATTTACCGAGCGGCCTAACATCATAAACAGTAATCCATCTCACAATCACTCTCAAGACTACACTGAGTCGCGCCACATCAGTGCATCTAGCCGGAAGGGGTGTATGGCATTACACCTTACTTCCGCAAAACTCATAACATAACCTAGGATGCATCCATACGCCTCCCTGAAATAATCAACAGCTCATTTCCCGAGCTAACATGATCTCCATCGATCATAAACATAATCCCAATCAATCATTCAATCATGAACGCAAACAAAAGGGAGACGCCGTAACCGATCACACTGTTACGGAAGTGTCATGCCATTGGTGCCGCAATGGCATGCCTGTGGTACCTCCACAGGTAGTTCACTCGGTAATCCTATCTCCTGTCTAACTTCTAGGGTTCAAGCATAACAACAAGGCCCGAATAAACATTTCAAAGATAAATAACCATTTCAATACAAAAGGGCCACATTTCACAAGACAATATCACATTCACAAAACCATGAAAATAACTGTTTTCCAAATATGTTTTCTTTTCGCAAATGTTTTACGAGCGTATTAAAAACGATATTTGCTTTTGAAAAAGAAACTGACACGAGAATATAAAAATTCGACTGTCAAGTATTATCATGCAATTCACACAACGAACAACTCAAGAGTAACGCTGAAAGAAGTACGGGATCCGTACCTTAATAGCAGCTCCGCAAAAGCACGACGACAGATTTAAATCCGCTACGAATCGATTCGATCTATAAGAACGAACTTAAATTAGAACTCAAATAGGTTGGTCTTCTAACTACCCATTCCCGCTATTTTAATACATACTTTTATTTATAATAATTATTATTAAGTTCGGTTTACAATTATTGCTTGTTAAACTCAAGATGGTTCATTAGTCATTATTAATCGAATTGATGTTCCAATAATTAATTATATAATTTCTCTATACTTTAGTCGTATTCAGCTACATATAATTTTAGTGTATTTATTTTAATCTCAATTGAACATTTAAATTAACTTATAAGTGAGTCTTAATTTAATATTAAGTCGTTTATAAAGTTATTCCATTTTAACCCTTTAATAACTAGTATTAACATTTAATTGATGTTAATCGTAATTATAACCGTGAATAATTAATTGATTTGTTACCCATTAATTATTTTATTTAGAATTGGTTCCAATATATTAAGTTTATTAAATGGGTTTCAAACCAATTATTAATTAATTAATTAATAGAAATTATGATTTTTTTTTTTAAGAATATAAAACAGAATATTTGATTTATTGAATATTATATATATTTAATTAATTATTTAGATTACGGGTCGGGTCGGGTCCATGACCCATGACCCAATTTCTTTTCCTTCTTCCTCTTTTCTCGGCCAAATCCACGCACACACACAAACATTCACTCTCTCTCTTCTTTCTCTCTCTAACCTCTTTTCTCTCTACTCTCCATCTCTCTGCTCTCCGGCGACCGCCGCCGCCACTCGCCGGTGACCACCACACGAACCGCACCATCATCTCCTCTCTGCTCTCGTCTCCCTCGCTCACCCTTACGCTCCCTCTCTCGCTCTCGCTAACCCCAACGGCAGCAGCAACGCCGCCGCCGCTGCCGCACAACAACACCACAACGCCGCCATCGCTCGATCTCCCGGCTCACACACTCACCCCTCACGGCCGCCGCTGACCAGGACCATTGCGGTCGTCCCTGGTGCGGCGCCGCCGGTCACAAACCACCACCATCGCCGCCTCTCAAAACCCATACATTAAAGGTTCGTTATTTCATCTTGTATTTACATTTAAATCTGGTTTCGGTTCCTTTGATTTTCTTCACATATTTCAGATACAAAACATTATATTTACAACTTAACAAGAACGTGATACTTTAGCATGGTTTGTTACCTCGGATTTGCAGAAACCGTGAACTATTGCTTGGTTTTCCTCCGGTCTTCTCCCACGGTACTTCAACGGCCGACGGGTTCTTTGCGTTTTTTTTTTTTTTTTTCAGAGTTGGTAATTAGGGTTTAGGGTTTATTAATTTATAGATACTGGATTAACCCTAATTTGTAAACCGGGCTTGGGCTTGCTTAGTCCAAGTTACTTTCCTAATTAATTAAGCCCATCTGTTTAAATAATAATTTATCTGAGTTATATAATTTATCACTTTGGTCCTTTCAGTTTACTTAAGTTTAATTAGACAAATATTATTTCTATTTCTATTTATTAATATATATATATATATATATATATATATATATATATATATATATATATATATATATATATATATATATATATATATATATATATATATTTAATTCGGGTTATTATAACACTCACCACTTAAAATGATTTCGTCCCCGAAATCGCCAATTATTATATTCGGGTTATTATAACACCTACTACTTAAAATGATTTCGTCCCCGAAATCGCCAAGACAAAGTCACACCGCTATGATCGCCGATAACTTGATTAGGTTTATTATTATGTTTTAGACTAGTTGTGTGTTTTTAAGTTTTTTTTTTTTTTTTGTTTTAAATCTTACGGTTATTACAACTTACCCAACTTAAAAAGGATTCCGTCCTCGGAATCAGCTAAAGAAACTAAGAGATAACTAAATTATCGAAGAGATGAAGATAACGCTCTCTGAACGACTTGCAACCGATGCCACCTTGACTTCAAATCAATCTTCTCGCCTCCATGGCCGAAACGATAGGAATAATGCTACTAGGTCGAAACCTCCGATAGACACAATCAGAATCTTCAAGATCACCGAAGATAACACGCATAGAGATAGGAACTAAACGAACAGTAAAAACATCATTCTCGACACATGACGGACAATCAAGATACAGACAATCAAATAACCGCATAATTCCCCATGGGAGTAGAAATAGAAACCAAACCAACACGCTGAACAAAATACGAAGAGAAAAAAGAATGCGTAGAATCCGAATCGATTAACACATGAGCCTCTCGGCCAGACAAGGAAGAATTAACTCGATATCGTACCTGGAGCGTTTGCAGCCTGATGCTCGGTGATGGTGAAAACTCTACCGACATTCCCTCTCTGGTTACCAGTACCCGCCTGCTGATTATTAACTTGTTGCTGATTATTCCCTGCATTATCCTGCTGGTTATTCCCTTGCTGTGCTGTGCAATTTCTAGCCAGATGTCCTTGCTGGCCACATTTAAAACAACCCCTGTTGTCCCGCACACACGGCCTCCCAGGGTGAAATGTCCCACATCTGTTACATGCCGCAATCATAGCCTGATTATTGTTCACTGGCTCCGCTCCAGTAAGTCTGAACATGTCGGACCCTGGCAACTGGTTATCGGCTCCATGCTGAAATCCCATGCTTCTACTCCCATTATTCTGTCCTGACTGAAATCTTACACTACGGATCGAACCCTGCCCGCGGTTTTCCTCTCGACCCCTCTTCCGGTCACCTCCCTTACTTGCACGAAAGTCCGCCCTCTCCATTTCCACAGTTTTTGCTGCGTTGGCCGCATCCGAAATCTTGTCATGCTTTCTGTCGACTACCTGTCGTCGAATCTCATACCGTAGCCCCCATACGAACTTATTAGCTTGCTGCTTCGCGGTTCCAGCCGTAGCGCCAACTATTCCCGCAATTCGCACAAATCTCTCCATATAAGCACTTACATCCTCATCATTTCCCTGATGGATGCTCGCATATTCTCTCTCGCACGCTTGAATATCTGCCGCTGGGAAGTACTGCTGGTAAAACATCTCCAGAAAATCCCTCCAAGCCAAGGACTCCAGGAACCCGTCACCCTCTACATCTTTCAGGGTCTTCCACCAGGAGTGGGCATCTCCTTCCAATTTATAGGTAGCAAGACGTACCTTCTGATTGTCAGTGCATTCCAGGACTTCGAAAATCTTTTCCAAATGGGCTATCCAATTCCTTGCATCAATTGGTTTCTTCCCCCCACTGAAATAATTTGGTTTCTGCTTCTGAAATTTTTCCAACAACTTATACGTAGGCGGTCCCTGAGCATTCTCCGCTTGATCTGCCATCCCAGTATTAGTATTATTTCCCTGATTCTGTCCAGCTGCCAGAATTTGAGGCACGGCTTGGGCAATGGCTGCAGCAATGATTTGATTCAGCGAAGTCATCTGAGCGGGAGTAAACGTCGCATTAGATTCCTCATTGTTCCTATCGCCGCGGATGTTTCTCCTTGGGCCGCGAGTCGATCTACGAGGAGGCATCTACAGAGTTTCGAAAGAAATCGCAACGATCATCGTAAAGAACGAAAGAGTATGGAATTGACAAACAAAATCCTAACCCATGGTCTACCCAATCTCACAGGCCAAAGTCTATTGCTTACTAAGGAATCGCAAACCTGGCTCTGATACCAACTGTAACACCCCGATCTCGACTGGACCGGCGATGTTAATTAACTAACTATCTAACCAAACACAAACTATATTTTTATTATTAAAACTGCCAATCTTTGAACTTAAATACAAATTGCTTTCAAATTACCAAATTAAAATTAAAACTAAACATTAACTAATGCTCATGATCACTAATACTAAAATAAAATAGCTAACATAAATCTAAGTCCTCAACGGTCCACACTCTGCGCTCTGCCCATCATCACCCCTGAGTACCTGCCGGAAGAAAGAACACAGCATGAGCCAAACGCCCAGTACGGAGATCGATTACAAGTGCAACGTATACGAATTCAAAGACTAAAGAATGTTTTGAAAATAAGTTTATTTAAAAGGAAAGTTTTGAAAATGGTTTTTCTTTAAAAGATAAATATCCACCTCCACACCAGATCAAACAAAGAATATAACGGCTGAAGCAACAAAGGGTTGGGTTATATTTACCGAGCGGCCTAACATCATAAACAGTAATCCATCTCACAATCACTCTCAAGACTACACTGAGTCGCGCCACATCAGTGCATCTAGCCGGAAGGGGTGTATGGCATTACACCTTACTTCCGCAAAACTCATAACATAACCTAGGATGCATCCATACGCCTCCCTGAAATAATCAACAGCTCATTTCCCGAGCTAACATGATCTCCATCGATCATAAACATAATCTCAATCAATCATTCAATCATGAACGCAAACAAAAGGGAGACGCCGTAACCGATCACACTGTTACGGAAGTGTCATGCCATTGGTGCCGCAATGGCATGCCTGTGGTACCTCCACAGGTAGTTCACTCGGTAATCCTATCTCCTGTCTAACTTCTAGGGTTCAAGCATAACAACAAGGCCCGAATAAACATTTCAAAGATAAATAACCATTTCAATACAAAAGGGCCACATTTCACAAGACAATATCACATTCACAAAACCATGAAAATAACTGTTTTCCAAATATGTTTTCTTTTCGCAAATGTTTTACGAGCGTATTAAAAACGATATTTGCTTTTGAAAAAGAAACTGACACGAGAATATAAAAATTCGACTGTCAAGTATTATCATGCAATTCACACAACGAACAACTCAAGAGTAACGCTGAAAGAAGTACGGGATCCGTACCTTAATAGCAGCTCCGCAAAAGCACGACGACAGATTTAAATCCGCTACGAATCGATTCGATCTATAAGAACGAACTTAAATTAGAACTCAAATAGGTTGGTCTTCTAACTACCCATTCCCGCTATTTTAATACATACTTTTATTTATAATAATTATTATTAAGTTCGGTTTACAATTATTGCTTGTTAAACTCAAGATGGTTCATTAGTCATTATTAATCGAATTGATGTTCCAATAATTAATTATATAATTTCTCTATACTTTAGTCGTATTCAGCTACATATAATTTTAGTGTATTTATTTTAATCTCAATTGAACATTTAAATTAACTTATAAGTGAGCCTTAATTTAATATTAAGTCGTTTATAAAGTTATTCCATTTTAACCCTTTAATAACTAGTATTAACATTTAATTGATATTAATCGTAATTATAACCGTGAATAATTAATTGATTTGTTACCCATTAATTATTTTATTTAGAATTGGTTCCAATATATTAAGTTTATTAAATGGGTTTCAAACCAATTATTAATTAATTAATTAATAGAAATTATGATTTTTTTTTTTTAAGAATATAAAACAGAATATTTGATTTATTGAATATTATATATATTTAATTAATTATTTAGATTACGGGTCGGGTCGGGTCCATGACCCATGACCCAATTTCTTTTCCTTCTTCCTCTTTTCTCGGCCAAATCCACGCACACACACAAACATTCACTCTCTCTCTCTTCTTTCTCTCTCTAACCTCTTTTCTCTCTACTCTCCATCTCTCTGCTCTCCGGCGACCGCCGCCGCCACTCGCCGGCGACCACCACACGAACCGCACCATCATCTCCTCTCTGCTCTCGTCTCCCTCGCTCACCCTCACGCTCCCTCTCTCGCTCTCGCTAACCCCAACGGCAGCAGCAACGCCGCCGCCGCTGCCGCACAACAACACCACAACGCCGCCATCGCTCGATCTCCCGGCTCACACACTCACCCCTCACGGCCGCCGCTGACCAGGACCATTGCGGTCGTCCCTGGTGCGGCGCCGCCGGTCACAAACCACCACCATCGCCGCCTCTCAAAACCCATACATTAAAGGTTCGTTATTTCATCTTGTATTTACATTTAAATCTGGTTTCGGTTCCTTTGATTTTCTTCACATATTTCAGATACAAAACATTATATTTACAACTTAACAAGAACGTGATACTTTAGCATGGTTTGTTACCTCGGATTTGCAGAAACCATGAACTATTGCTTGGTTTTCCTCCGGTCTTCTCCCACGGTACTTGAACGGCCAACGGGTTCTTTGCGTTTTTTTTTTTTTTCAGAGTTGGTAATTAGGGTTTAGGGTTTATTAATTTATAAATACTGGATTAACCCTAATTTGTAAACCGGGCTTGGGCTTGCTTAGTCCAAGTTACTTTCCTAATTAATTAAGCCCATCTGTTTAAATAATAATTTATCTGAGTTATATAATTTATCACTTTGGTCCTTTCAGTTTACTTAAGTTTAATTAGACAAATATTATTTCTATTTCTATTTATTAATATATGTATGTATATATATATATATATATATATATATATATATATATATATATATATATATATATATAGACACACACACACACACATATGTCTGGACTTCATGAGTTCATGTTTAATTACTTAATACATTATAGGTATAATCAATTAATTCTAATCTTTATTAGACTTTAATATTTAGCAAAGCATATATATATATATATATATATAGAGGGAGGTTCAATTGAGCACTTTTATGCATCGAGGTACAAAAGTACCTATATCATCCATTAGATCAAAAAATTGTATGGATTAGATTAATGGCAAAAGGGTAAATAGTTAGACAATTTTATGCATCTTGTGCATTATAGAAACAAAGGAAGAAGGGCATTTTGGGGAATGTGCATACCTCATTAAATTTAATATTTCAACAAATAATCAAATAATAAATGCCAAATAAATTCAATTGATACATTTCCAAATTTAACAAAAATTACACAAATTCAAAAAAAGATGATGGATATCGATGCATTTCATCGTTAATCTTGTTTATCTATGCATCATGTTAAAAAAAGACGCATTTAACAAAAAAATACAAAAATTCATTTATGCATCGTGTTCAACTTGTTCATCATTCTTTTATGCATCGTGTTTGTCGTTCATATTCTTCATTGAGCTATGCATCATGTTCAACTTGTTCATCATTCATCTATGCATCGTCATTGTTCATCGTCCATTTATGCATCATCATTTTTCGTTATTCATCGTTCATCATCCATCTATGCATTGTCATTGTTCATCATCCATCTATGCATTATCATTATTCATCGTTCATCATCCATCTATGCATCATGTTCTTCATAATTATCATCGGTTACCTCTCTTGTTCATGTTCATCATCATCGTTGTTCATCGTTATTCTTCGTCTTCAAATCATCATCACTAAGAAAATCATGAAGAACACGATTAGAGAGAAAGAAAGAGAGAGAGAGAGAGAGAGAGAGATGAGGAGGAAAATGAGGAATGTAGTTAATATGAGATTTTAATTCAAAATGTAACTCCTAATTATCATTTAATGATTTTTAGAAATAAATTAATTATCATGTTTTTAGTTTTCCCTAAATGCCCTTTGTGCACCATTGGTGGATTATCCGATGCACAAAAGTGCCTCGAGGTGCCCCGATGCATAAAAGTTCTCAATTGAACATCAATATATATATATATATATATATACACATAATACACATACACACACACACACACACACACATATATATATATATATATATATATATATATATATATATATATATATCACTTTATAACTTTGATAATATCATACATGCCGACATCATTTATTTAGTCATTGTAAATCTCTAAAACTCAATATAAATATCAACTGTTAATGACTAATATACTCGTCTGTTTAACTAAATTTCATAATATCTTATATATATACCTTCTTAAAAATTCATAAAACACTCGAGTTATATATACATAATATCATATCATATGTTTTCAAAAAATAGTTATATCATACTATGATGATAAAAAATATTACCAAAAAGTTAATTTAAGATTGTGATCATGGTCACGGCGACAAAAAACATATGGAAGGTTTTGATTGTGTGCTTTTGTAATTTTCGGTTTCATGCCTTCATGTGTCCATTTTTCTAACGTAAGGAATTCTAATTGTGATGTCAATTTTCTAACAAGGAAAAAAAAATTTAAAGATTGCCTAGACAAAAACTTAATTGAAGTAACTTCATGTAATCTCTAACCACATGGAATATATATGCATTAGAGTAAAGGGTATGAGTCGGTCGTCAGTTCGTCAGGAACACCGTCCCCCCCCCCCCCACAACGGAGCCTCCCACTTCTCCCCCAACGCGGGGGTTCGCCCCCTCCAATGGCTTCCTCTCTCTCCTCTATTTCTCTCTATAAAATAAATTGGGTTAATGGGTATTGTGATAGAAAGTTGAGAATGATGAATATTTCCAATGTTTTATGATGGATATAGCGAATAAAGAGAAGCTGATGTAACAATAAGGTGTCTATAATAATGAATTTAAAAGGAACAAGTACACCACCCACCCTTGTACCGTGTAAAGAAACCATAAACTTGAACTTACTTTATCATCCTGACATCCTTTTTTTAATATTGCATCCATCATCATGTGTCTCAACATATACACATACAACTGAATATGTGCCTCCAATTAATAGAGGAGCATTTGGTAGCAACAAGTAGTTTTGGAGGAAATGTAATAGACTTGAAGGTAAATAGTATGATTGTATTTGGAGGAAATGTAATAGACTTGAAGGTAAATAGTATGATTGTATGAATATGAGAGAGAATGACATAGATTTGGACCAAAACATAAGTAGGTTTTAGGTTGTGCATGGTGTGGTTTTTGTACAAAACCAAAACTGAAAACTGAAAGTAAGATTTTTAAATCCAGGTTTGTACGGTTTTTTGCGGTTTTCTTTGCAGTTTGGTGTGATTTTCGGTTTTTAAAATTAACGTGAGTACTCATGATTCATTAATGATGTGAATTGGCCGGTAACCATCTTTTTATGTTTTACTACAATTTATAATGTTAAAAAGCTTCACCTTTTAATGTTTTTATGTTTATGCATAGTATTTCATTTTGTTCATGACTTTATGCGTTAAAATAATGTTAATTAGAACATTACTTATTAAGTAATATATACATGTATGTAAATGTATGTATGTATGTATGTATACAAATTGTCTGATTGTCATAAAATATATCTAAAGCAAATAGATTAGAAAATAGAAATTTAACTTGCCGTCAGGTTTCATGCCTTTAACAATGTTGTCAAAGCATATAAAATAATAAATATATACTCATATGTACTTGTGTATATACGATTGACAAAATCATTAAATCATAAACGCATAATCATGTATATTATATAAGTATTGGTGCAGGTGGGGTTAATATCGATTTGGTTTTTGAATGAAAATCACACCTAGGGGTTTGGGTAACAGGTCAAGACGGGTGGGTCAAAATGGGTGTGTGTTGAACGGGTTTGGTTAACCCACAACCTCTTTTTCAAATCATAATAAATAACATTTTTATATAATTAAAAACAATATTGTTTATTAAGATTTATATAAAATGAAAACACTATTACTAATATTAGATTAAAAAAACACTATAAAAAATTATAAATCTCACATTTTCTATTTATTTTATAAAAAACTAACCTTCTTATAAGTGTGTGTGTGTGTGTGTATATCAGTGTTATATATGTGTGTGTAGGGGTGTGCAACGGTCCAAAACCGAACTAAACTGAAAAACAAAAAATTAAAATTTTAAGACCGAGAACTGAAACAAAGTGTACCGGTTCCGATTTGGTCCTGGTTTTTCCATTTTTTTCAATGAAAATTTACGAAATTTCAATCGGATCTAACCGAACTAAAAATCGATTTTTATAAATATGATGTACCGGAAACCGATCGGTTCGGTCCGGTACAATTTTACAGGTTTGAACCATTGAATGAATTTAAGTGAATATATGAAACTTTATTTAACTTTTTCTTATGGATTAATAACATTACATTTGATACATAATTCTTAAATAATTTCGTAGTTTTTTACTTTATTAATTATCATAATCTATTTTTAACATAGTTATAAAATAAGATTTTTTATTGATACGGTAAATTATTTATAATACTGAATATTTATATATTCATAATAAATTTTTTTTAATATAATAATGTTTTGAAAGATATATAAATTCCAAATTAATGATATGCATAGGCTCAATAACTTAAATCAATCACCTAACAAATTCTCTATATCTCGTCTCCATTTTCAGTTCCCAAATCTTTGTCAGCTCCTTTATTTTAATGCTTCTCCATTTAGTTGTATGAAATTTTTCAACTCGCGGCGTTTTGCGTAAACTCATTTCAACCCGCAAATATTTTTTTCTACCCATATCAACACATATATAAAACTAGGGTTATGGTTCCCCGCGCGTTGCTGCGGGTTTCCGTTATAAATATGTAGTTTTTATTGCTTAAAATAAACTATGATGTTAAGAAATGGGAAACATGTTCAATAGTTCAATGATAACAACAATGTCAGTGCATTAGTGTGTTTAAGCGTTAGTGGTTACATGTTTTTTTTACGAATTTGGTTTGACTCAATTGATTATGTCTAAAGTATATTTTTAGAACTTTATATGAACAAAACAACATGTTTTCATGTTTTTTGTGGTTTCGTCTCTCCATGTTATTTTTTCCTAATAAAGTCCCTTGGGTTATTATTTTCTTTCTGGTTTTTAAAAAAAAAATATCAATCTTGTATGTTCCACACAAAAAAAAACCAACATGTTTTCCATGAAAAGCCCTCAAACTTAATGATTTTGTTGGCAAAAAAAAGAAAAATTTTGAAAATCACAAACAAATAAATATCATGAGGATTTATTGATAAAAAATAACACGGATAGGCTATACCGCAAAAAAAAAACATGTTGCTTTTATTTATATTAAGCCTCTTTTTTGCACAAAAAAATATGAATAACAACAGTTGATATTTTATATGAATCTTGTGAGACAAAACCAAAAACCAAAAAACAAAACAAAATGAATCACAATCATTTAATTCTTCAAATTGAGGTGGAAGCGAAAAATTTCAATATTTAAATATGTAATTACATATTGAAGAAGTTAATGTACAAATGAATACTTTTATTTACAAATAAAATATAAAAAATGTTGAATTCAGTATTTATTATTTAAAAATTTTCATATATAAAATAATTAAATTTTATGTATAAATATAAAAACATAAAAATAACCAAATATAATACTGTCCAACAATAACATTTTTTATTTAAAATAAATAGAAATGACAATATTACCTACAATATAACAAATATTTCTTATAAACTAAAAATACATTTAATAAATAAATAAATAAATTTATTTAAGAAAAACAATTTTGAAGTATAAAAAAAAGTCAAAATACAAATTAAAATTTATATTCAGGCAAAAGAAAAAAACCAAAAAACAAAACAAAATATTACAAAAGGTGAAAATAAAAAAAAAATTTACTTCTTTGATTGAAGACAACAATCACAACATGTTATTCATTAAAATTGTTTGAACTATTTTTTCATGTTTTTTATATGTATATTTATAGTTTTAAAGTTTCTCAATCTTTATTGGCACAATATGATAGTGCAATTAATGCAAAAAACTTCCGTGTTTTTTATTTTACTTCCTTTTCATTTCTCTTATTCTCTTTTCTTCAGAACAATCTCTATGCCCTATGCTAAAACTCAACATTCTAAAATCACAACCGCCTTCACAGGGTGTGTGTGTGTGTGTGTGTGTGTTTGTGTGTGTATTTGTTTTTTTTATTGTTATATGTTTATTAATCAGTTTTCATCAGTTTGTTTATGTTATATTTAGTTTTAATAAGTTTTCAATTTTTAGTTAGTTATATATTTTTTAATAAGCTTGGGAAATATTATATATATTTTTTACTTTGTTTGAAAAAATAAGTTTTTATTCGGTTTACGTGATTACTTTGTTTGAAAAAATAACTTTTTATAAATATTTTTTGTTCCGTTAAATTGAAAATCTAAATGGTTTGTTGTTTCATGAATTTCATCTATTCAACAAAAATTTAAAAGTGAAATAATTCATCTTTTTTTCTATCGGAATAATTTATAGATTGATTAATTGTTTTTACGTCCGGTCAAATTAAAAATCAGAGTTTCTCTTTTTTTTCGAGTGACAGCATTTAAAATTAAATCAGTTGACTTTATTTCCAACCGTTTAAATTTATATGGTTAATCATTTTTTGTGAGCAAAAATATATAAAACTAATACGCGTAGTCGTTTTTTCGTTTGGTTAAATCGAAAATCGATGTTGTTAAATGTTTTTTCCAATAAAAAAAATGCTAAAAATTGGATTAAGCGGTTGTTTCTGCCATTTGATTATATTGAAGACCGAAATGGTTTGTTATTTTTTCGAGCGAAAACTTTTAAAGTTGAAACGACGAACCATTAGAATTTTTCCAACGAAATGGTTAACCAAATGGAAAAAGTGACCAATTAAATCTATTTTTAAGTATTTTCGACGGAATGAAAAATAAATAACCATACCAATTTTTGATTTGACCAAATGTAAAAAACAACCAAATAATCTCTAATGTTATATAAGAAAAAATGATGAACCATTCCGATTTCCAATTTAACGAAACGGAAAAACGACGAACCAATTGAATTCGAATTTTTTCGTGCAAAAAATGGTACGTGTGTGTAGGAAAGTCGTCTTTGAAAACCACATGAACATTTCTATATAAATGCAGGAGACCATAGGACCTTAAATGTAGGAAATCAAAAGGAGTTTTCTGTAATTATTTATTAGAGTAAAGGACATTTTTGGTCCTTGTGGTTTGATGGTTTATCCGGATTCAGTCCCTTAACCATAATAAGGTCAAATTTCATCCCTATTTTGCTAATTTTGTGCCCTTTTAGTCCCTCGTCCGTTAAACTTAACGACACAACCGTTAAATTTGTAAGAATGACATTTTTACCCTTTTCATTGAGACGCTTTTAGTCCCTATGGTTTTATTATTTACCCATTTATAGTCCAACATTTATTTTATTTTATTTTATCTTTATAATTATATTATTTATAGATATACTTAATTTATTATAAACACACTTATTTTATTTATAAATATACTTATATTTTAATATTTTATTTACATTTACTATTGTTCGTATTTTATTTAAAATTTAAATTTTATTTTAATTATTTTCTTTACTAATTTCATCTTCTTTATTAATTTTAAATTTTATAATATTATTATTGACATTTATATATGTAATTTTGTTACTTGTGTTTAAATAGATATAATATCGACGATATTTTTCCTCTCCAAAGTCACTATTAATTTCTTCAAATGTCTTCCAGCCTAATCAATTATCGACACATAAATTATATATATATATATCATATCCAATTACCCAATGTTGTTCACCCACGTTTCAGTTGGGTTTTTTGTTTTTTTTTATTCACCAGGTTACACGTTTTTGGTTTTTCTTTTTTCTTTTTTTAATTATAAATTTAAATTTTTCATAACACATCATTATCTTAATGTTATCTTTTATTTAGCCCTTTTATTTTAGTAAACTTTTGTTTTAACATTTATTATTACAACATTTTTTTAGTTACTTAAAATTATGATTTTAGTTATACTTATGTTTGGTGTTGTCTTTTGAAACTATTATATTATGTTTATTTGAATGAAAAAAAAAACTTTATTATTCAAATGCACAATACAAAATTCTAATAAAATTGTTTTATTGAAATAATGAAATTATTTAATATTTAGATTTTTTTATTAAATATGATCATGTATAACATTGAATTATGTGTTGATAATTGATTAGGTTGGAAGATACTTGAAGAAATAGTGACTTTGGAGAGGAAAAATATCGACGATATTATATTTACTTAAACACAACTAACAAAATTACATATATAAATGTCAACAATAATATTATAAAAATTAAAATTAATAAAGAAGATGAACTTTAAATAAATTAGTAAAGAAATATATATTTAAATTAAAATAAAAGTTAAATTTTAAATAAAATACGAACAATAGTAAATGTAAATAAAATATTAAAACATAACTATATTTATAAATAAAATAGGTGTGTTTATAATGAGTTAAGTATATTGATAAATAATATAAGAGTATCATAAAGATAAACTAAAATAAAATAAATGTTGGACTATAAATGGGTAAATAATAAAACTATAGGGACTAAAAACGTCTCAATAAAAGGGTAAAAATGTCATTCCTTTAAATTTAACGGTTGTGTCGTTAAGTTTAACGAACGAGGGACTAAAAGGGCACAAAATTAGCAAAATATGGATGAAATTTGACCTTATTATGGTTAAAGGACTGAATCCGAGTAAACCATCAAACCACAAGGACCAAAAATGTCCTTTACTCTATTTATTAAAATACAATGACTTTTTGGCAACTTTTAAAAAGTACAAGGGCCTCTTTGCAATTTTGAAAATCACCAAAACCAACGCACCAAAACGGTGCGTTTTGGTTTGACAAATGTAAGTTATATGAATTAGGGGAACCCAAACACACCCATTAGAGTGAAAGAAAGGTTCAATACAACCCAATTTAAAGCAAATGAGTTTAGTTTGTCACCCCTAACCACACCGTACCGCAAATTGCGTTTTCAGGAAAACACATAAATAACGCCGACGGTCTTTCTTCGGCTTGGTACTCTTCGGTTTTTTTTTTTTCGTTTTTTCGGTTTCTTTGATCACCCCTTGATCTTAATGGTATAAAATTCATTAAGTATTAATTAATATGTATCAACATTTTTAAAGATTATAATTTCATTAAAACTTTAATCAAAATGAATATATATATATATATATATATATATATATATATATATATATATATATATATATATATATATATATATATATATATATATATAGAATCAGGTTCATCAGCGTACCTATAAGATTCCAGCGTACCCTAATGTGTATGATCATTCACATATATATATTTTTAATAGACATATATAAGACAACATTATAACACTTTTTTCCAAAAGGAGCAAAATCATAAATCTTGTGAATGGTAAAAAAAGATCACGTGAATGGTCATTCACACCATTCACATTCACATTAATGACCATTCACATGGATGACCATTCACATAAATATGCATTGAGTATTCACATAATTTTTAAAGACACATAAAGTGTAAATCTATGTAAAATTCATATATCATGTGTATAACATTAAATTGAACATGGTTATGTGAAAAAAAATTTAAAAAAAGTTTTTTAAGGTTGGTACCTTCGGGTGCACTTGATTTCGAGAGATACTTATTTGAACCTGAATCTATATATATATATATATATATATATATATATATATATATATATATATATATATATATATATATATATATATATATATATATATATATATATATATATATATATATATATAGGTTCAAGTGAGTACCACCTATTATGCAGCGCACCAGAAGGTACCAGTCTTAAAAGTATTTTTTTTGAAATTTTTTTTCATGAACATGTTTTAATTAACATTATGAAGATCATATGTGAATTTCACGGAAATCCGAACACTCTAAGTGCATGAAAACACGCATCACATAAATGTGAGTTCACATGTATTCAAAATCATGTAAGTGTGTGTTTACATCACTTTTTAGGAGCTAGGAGATGTGAATGTATGTGAAATTTACATACGATCTTCATAATGCTAATTAAAACATGTTTATGAAAAAAAATTTTAAAAAAAGTTTTTTTAAAGGTGGTACCTTCTGGTGCGCTGCATAATGGAGGTACTCTCTCGAACCATATATATATATATATATATATATATATATATATATATATATATATATATATATATATATGTGTGTGTGTGTGTGTGTGTGTGTGTGTGTGTGTGTGTGTGTGTGTGTGTGTAAGTTAAATACATATAATATTTTTGATGCTTAAAAGTGATATATATAAAATTCTCTATCATAAAAACTATCTCTTTTTTATGATAAAAAACCTTTCGAATAAAATTACGATAATATACTAGTTAATAAATGTAATTGTTTTTTATGGATATTTTTATGATAAAAAAATTAAATCATATTAATGTTATTTTCGTTTTGAAAAATATGATAAAATTTTTACTAATTAATGTTAATATGTGTTATTGCCCATTTTTTTCATTTTACTCTAAATTAATAATTTACTAATATCAATCACTTTTAATAGTTACATGCATACCTAATCAAATACCGATCACTATTAGATCTATAAGATCAACGTACAGGAGTTGTTATACAGTTTTACATCAATTTAATGTTTTATAATGATCACATGTCTGTGTATGTATGTATGTACTACATAAAATTTATAGCAGTCAGCCAGTAAACATTGTTTTTAAAATATTGATTTTTTTATAAAAATATAGTACTTTTATATAATATACATTATTTTGTTTTACTGTTAAAAAAATATAATGACTAGAACAAGAATGAAATTTAAATTATAACATTTATCAACATGATACATCACTATTCATAACCTATTCACCCAATTTCTTTTTTATTTTTTGATTTTTGATTTTAAAATTTTGTGTTTTTATTTATTAATTTGTTTTAGTTAAATAAAATATAATTCTATATTGTATCTTATTTAATAATAATTTAATCTAAAATTTAATTAGTTTTATATTTAATACAAACACCAATTTAAAGTCATTTTTAAATAGTGTTTTTTTTATTTAATCCGATTTTTAATATAAACTATTATTGCTTTTTTCTTATTTTTCATGTTTTGATTTCTTTTTACTTTTATAGCTTTTTTATAAAAATAATATTACGCATAATTTTAAATACATGTAAAGTATAGTAAATTATTTCTTTTTAAATATGAATTATCAAAAAAAAATTATATAAAGAAATATATAATCGTTATTATCATAATAACACATTGTATATTATCGAACTTTGAACAAAACAACACACATACTCTTAATTTTACTGCTGAATTTACACATGTGTATATTTGTAACATCCGTTATTTCAACCTGGTACGTGGAATTATTTTAGTGGATAAATAATTTATTAATATTGGGTTGGTCCAATTATATCCCGTTTCGTGGATTGATACGTGTCGGGATTGGGGCTTGCGTGTCATCTGATTATAATTTTAATGAACGGATTATATTTTTGGGATCGTGGGATTAAATGGGTTAAATGGGCATAAATATTGAAAATGTGATATCGGGTTCGGGTTATTGGGTTCGGGACCGGTTAAATAAGAGACGTACATATAGATCCTTATCTTCCTTTCTCCCTTATCCAAATTGAAAACTCTAAAGGTGTTGTGTGTGTGTTTTGAGAGCTCCAGCAGCAGGAATTCAGCTCCAAGCTTGAGATTTTGAGTGTGAAACTTGGAATTAGCTTCTTCTTCTTCTCCTTGTGTTGTTGAGCTCCTCCAAGGTAGGGATTCTTGTGATTAGCCTTCAATTAGGTGTACATATGAGTTGTGAATTGGGAATTGGTTTGAGAATTCATAAGGGTATGTTATGTGTGGTTTTGTATGCATAAGTGTGGGTAAATTCGTGTATGTAAAGAGTTTAACACTCTTGGCAGCCATGAAAATCGCAGGTCAGGGGTTCAGGTTTTCGCGGGGTCGCGGCGCGACTACCAGGGTCCCCGCGGCGCGACCATTAACCTGTTGGAGAAATCCGAGTTTAGCCTTGTGAAATGGGTTTGGGACGTATTAGTGTCGGGTTTCTTTCGGGATTGCTCGGACTGTGTTTTGTTGGGGTTGGGGGTCTTGTTTGGGATCGCCTTGAGTCGGGTTTGAGTCGAGTTTCGGGTATTAATCGGGTTTCGGTTCCGTGGGATTATCGGGCTTGAACTGAATCCGAATTGTTGTAATCATGTGATATGTGTTAATTGGGAATTGCGATTGATTGTTGGGCTATCCGTGTGATTACAGGGACTAGCGGACATCGGGTCGGGTTCGATCAGGGTGCTCAGACTTCCGGGAACCAATCAGGTGAGTACTCGAGACTTTTCTAAACGCGCGTCGTCTTTACGATTTTAGTTGTGTTGCTATTTTGTGCGTGTTGTATCTATGTGAGACAGGGACGTGAACCTCAGGTATGCTCTATTCCTTATACGTGTTATGTATGAGATGCGAGATCGATTCAGGGGTCCGTGATGAGTTCCATACGGACGATAAGTCGCGAAGGGGAATCGCGCGGGTTGACTGTCCCTTACAGTCCTTGGGGCGTATATATACGGCAGGGCCTGTAGCCGGGTAGCTTCCGTGCTACAGGGTATTACCGACCATTGCTGTGTGCGATGTGTCCACCGGGGAGGGGTCCCCGCAGGGCTATGTGTACTCCGATCTCATACTTGTGCTTTATACCTGAGATGTGTGTTGGGCAATCGGGACAGGGACAGGGACAGGGTTTGCGTGCTATGTGCTATGTGTTCTGTGCAGTGTCAACCCTCGTGTGCTCACGGGCTTTATAGCTCACGTTATCGAGTCTAACATGTTCAGGGAATCAGAAGGGACCGCATCCGCAGAGATAGATTCGGGACTGACTTGAAGTTCGGTTATTTGTCGATGTAATGTTTTGAATCGCATGTAATAGTTGTTTTGGGAACAGTGTACCTAGTAACCGGGATTTGTATATTTTGTTGACTTGGGATTTGAATGTATTAACTTTGTGTTTAAAGTTTTAATTAGCCGTAATCTGTATAACCTTATGACATGTGTATAATAGATCCGTTGCGTTATGGCCACTTATGATTTTATATTGACGTGGCATTTCCGGGATCGGGAGGGGTGTTACAATATTATCCAATATTAGTTACTGTTCTTAATCTACTTGATAGATATAAATATTCATAAGTCGAATAGATAATATTATATGCATTATTTATTAAATATATTTTTATTATTGTAATTGTTGTTTTAATTATCATCATTATCGTTAAATCTATATCTATTAGTAAAAGAAAATATTTTGTGTCATGTGTCATCTTATTAGCTCATGAAAATTTCATTTTCTCGCCTTAAAAGCTTACATATATATATATATATATATATATATATATATATATATATATATATATATATATATATATATATATATATATATATATATTCCAATTTTATTTTTAATTGATTTGTAAATAATTAATTTTAATTACCACCTAATTAAATTTAACCATCATGAAAGTACCATTAAAAAGAAATCTAACCAAATGATTTTAACAACTTCCCGATTTAACCCATAATCTAATTCAAATGATTTCCTTTGAATTATTTTATTAAAGATGTTGGATTAATTTGTATATATTATAAAATTTCAAAACACAACTATTAATAGGTATTGAATAAAAGTTTATCAATAATTATTTAAAACATGGTTTAAGGTATATTCATGCATTCATAGTTTGTTTGTTTTAAAAAAAATCATACATGGATCTATTCTACATTCATTATGTCTTTTAACATAATCTGTATATTGAATGTTCATTATGGACTATTTAACAAAAAATGTCATCTCATTGATTTAAAAAGAAAATTGTACAGTTATAAAATTAATAATTATATATGTATTATCCTAAATTAATAAATAAAAGGATTACTATGTAGGAAAACTAATTTTACTAAAATAATAACATAAAATGATTATCATATAATTTTAATGATTATAAAAGTTACAAAAATTTTCATTATCATTATTATAATATTTATAGCAATATGTTAAGATTATATTTAGTTTAAAACAATAAATACTTATAAATATACCCATGTATTACATGGGTAGAAAAACTAGTTGTTTATATATATAACTTAGAATCAAATGAAAAACTAAATACTTCTCGAGAAAATGTGAGAAACAATGTGATTTATTTTTGTACATATTGATTCACATTTTTTGTTTGTATAAATAATGAATCATAAATTCCGGATTAAGTGAATCAACAATTCACTACGTTTTAAATTAAGTGATTAGTGTTTGAATTTATAAATAATGAATCATAAATTCAAAATAAGTTGAGCAATCAATATACAAATTTAACGAATAATAGTGTTTCTCGCATTTATAAAAGATAATTTAGTTTTTCACAATAATCTAATATATATAATTTGCTCGATATTTTTTTTTGTATTACTACCAATATAAGTTTTAGCAAAATAAATGTAGTATATTTAGATGTTGTTTAAAAAAATCTAAAAAATAGCAATTGACCATTTAAAAAAATAATAACATTAAAATGATGTGATTATAGATGTTATTAATTTTGATTGAGAATCACATTTTAAATTTCTCACTCTTTTTATTTCAACTTTATTATATTATTTGATAATGATTCATAAACTCACGCAAAGCGCGGGGTGTTATACTCGTATATAACAAATTGCATCGACAACTTAACATTACAAGTGGATTTGTAAGTCTTCTACTTATATATATATATATATATATGGTTCGAGAGAGTACCACCCAATATGCAGCGCACCAGAAGGTTCCGCATTTAAAAAAAAACTTTTTAAAATTTTTTTTCATAAACATGTTTTAATTAACATTATGAAGTTCATATGTAAATTTCCTTACTAACCTGTACAAATCATAGTAATTAGCACAGATGTGTTTCCTTGAAGTTGTACAGGTTACTAAGGAAAGTTTTTCTGCAAGGGTTGTTGATAGACAACAAGTACATAGGACAATATCAAAAGAAGAGATGTTGCATCTGTTTGCCTTCGGGGATGATGAAAACCAAAATATCAACTCTAAGGTGGATCAACTGAGCGGCTACACAAAGTTCTAGTGAAATTGGAAATTGTTCGAAACTAAAAATTCCTCATGGACTGTTTCTTCCGACAAGTTCATGAAAGTATTGCTTAGTAAACATCACCCAAGGTAAATTAGTTAATTGTCATAGAATCTTTAGTACAATGATTACTTGTATCTTACTTTTTTTATGTTAGATATGTGCACAGTTTAGTTTGGGTGGTTCAGACTGTGAAATGTCAGCCAAATCAGTAAGCATTGTCTAGCAATTTGGACTAAATTAATGGATTCAGCCAGACCAACCAAACCAACTTGGTCTGGCCGCTTGTGTTGGACGTCAATTTGCTTTTTCAATTTTTAGAAATAAAATGAGACACTACGTGTGGTTATTGTTTCAATTCTAGATTTTTTTTGTTGAATGTTACCTATATTGTGATGTTACGTTTTATTTATTATCCCAAGTAATTCTTAGTATCGAGTAACAATCGTCTTCCTTCCCAGTTAATGTATTTTGAAATATGATTTAACACATACAAAGTATTTACAGCCGCAGTTGCTTTGCGCGGGTATACTACTGGTGTGTGTGTGTGTGTGTACACACACACACACACACACACACACACACACACACATATATATATATATATATATATATATATATATATATATATATATACACACACACATATATACATTTAGGTTCAATTGAGTACCACCCATTATGCAACGCACCAGAGGTACCACCCTTAAAAGTAATTTTTTTGAAATTTTTTTCATGAACATGTTTTACTTATCATTATGAAGATCATATGTAAATTTCACGCAAATCTGAACAATTTAAGTGCATGAAAACACGCATCACATAAATGTGCATTCACATATATTCAAATTTATATAAGTGTGTGTTAACATCATTTTTTAGGAGCTAGGGGATGTGAATGTATGTGAAATTTACATACGAACTTCATAATGATAATTAAAACATGTTCATGAAAAAAAATTCAAAAAAATTACTTTTAAGGGTGGTACCGTCTTGTGCGCTGCATAATGGGTGGTACTCACATTGAACCTAAATGTGTGTGTATGTGTGTGTGTCTATATATATATATATATATATATATATATATATATATATATATATATATATATATATATATATATATATATATATATATATATATATACCAGTAGTATATCCACGCTAAGCAACTGCGGCTGAAAATACTTTGTATGTGCTAAATCATATTTCAAAATATATTAACTAAGAAGGAAGACGATTGTTACTCGATACTAAGAAATACTTGAGATAATAAATAAAATGTAACATCACAATATAGGTAACATTCAACAAAAGAATCTAGGAATTGAAACAATAACCACACGTAGAGTCTCATTTTATTTCTAAAATTGAAAAAGCAAAGCAAATTGACGTCCAGCACAAGCGGCCAGACCAAGTTGGTTTGGTTGGTCTGGCAGAATCCATTAATTTAGTCCAAATTGCTAGACAATGCTTACTGATTTGGCTGACATTTCACATTCTGAACCACCCAAACTAAACTGTGCACATATCTAATAGTAAAAAAGTAAGATACAGGTAATCATTGTACTAAAGATTCTACGACAATTAACTAGTTTACCTTGGGTGATGTTTACTAAGCAATACTTCCATGAACTTGTCGGAAGAAACAGTCCATGAGGAGTTTTTAGTTTCAAAGAATTTCCAATTTCACTGGAACTTTGTGTAGCCGCTCAGTTGATCCACCTTAGAGTTGGTATTTTGGTTTTCATCATCCCCGAAGGCAAACAGATGCAACATCTCTTCTTTTGATATTGTCCTATATACTTGTTGTCTCTCAACAACCCTTGCAGAAAAACTTTCCTTAGTAACATGTACAACTTCAAGGAAACACATCTGTGTTGGATACTATGATTTGTACAGGTTACTAAGGAAAGTTTTTCTGCAGAGCAAGTACATAGGATAATATCAAAAGAAGAGATGTTGCATCTGTTTGCCTTCGGGGATGATGAAAACCAAAATACCAACTCTAAGGTGGATCAACTGAGCGGCTACACAAAGTTCCAGTGAAATTGGAAATTGTTCGAAACTAAAAACTCCTCATGGACTGTTTTTTCCGACAAGTTCATGTTAGTATTGCTTAGTAAACATCACCCAAGGTAAAGTAGTTAATTGTCATAGAATCTTTAGTACAATGATTACTTGTATCTTATTTTTTTTTCTATTAGATATGTGCACAGTTTAGTTTGGGTGGTTCAGACTGTGAAATGTCGGCCAAATCAGTAAGCATTGTCTAGCAATTTGGACTAAATTAATGGGTTCAGCCAGACCAACCAAACCAACTTGGTCTGGCCGCTTGTGCTGGACGTCGATTTGCTTTTTCAAATTTTAGAAATAAAATAAGACACTACATGTGGTTATTGTTTCAATTCTAGATTCTTTTGTTGAATGTTACCTATATTGTGATGTTACGTTTTATTTATTATCTCAAGTACTTCTTAGTATCGAGTAACAATCGTCTTCCTTCTCAGTTAATGTATTTTGAAATATGATTTAACACATACAAACCATGTTCAGCCGCCGCTGCTTTGCGCGGGTATACTACTTATATATATATATATATATATATATATATATATATATATATATATATATATATATGTGTGTGTGTGTGTGTGTATGTATGTATGTATATGTGTGTGTGTGTGTGGGTGTGTGTGTGTGTATAGGGTGTTCAATGGAGATCCTCCATGTATCGAAGAATTTTGAAGAATCACACTGCACCACCACAAATGCATCACAATTCCCGCGTGATGCATCGACTTCCACTTGATGCATTACGATTTTCTAGCGATGCATTGTGGTTTTTCATGGTTCTTCGATGCATAAAGGTTCTCTATTGAACCCACCCCTAATATACATGTGTGTGTGGGGTCAATTGCTACCAAATATTTACGATAATCAATCGGCATGTAATTTACCTTATAACATTCCTCACTACATAATTTCCATTTATAAAAACAGGAAAAAAAAAAAAAAAAGAAGAAGAAGAAATATTAGGATTATATCATATTTATTATTGGTTGGAAACTTAAATTTAGATTAGATGCTTATTTATTACATTATTATATATCCTTCTAAAACTTTCTTATGACGTATATATCCTTACAAACTTCCTTATTACGTAAATATCCTTCTAAACTTTTAAAACTCACTAATATATCCAAATATTTAATTGAAAATTATTAAATCATTTAAAAATATAAAATATCATTTTCTTTATTTAATTAATAGTGAATCCCGAAATTACCCTTTTGCCCGCGATATATCCAAATATCTAACATCTCTACTGAGTCACTTAGACGTACTTCCCAGATTTCAAAGAGTATTTGTCCGTAATTTCTAGAGTCACTCTGTGCTTCATCCTGAAGCTTGCTTGTTAGTAATATTCGCAAACCTTTTTCTTATTATTTTTCAACCAAATGTTTGTTTAAAAGTTATCATTTACAGTATATATGTAGTTCTCATGTGATTTTTAAAAGTATTTTTATTTATTTTGATTATGAATGAATTAAAAGAAGGAATTCTAAGCTTATTGTTAATTACACACATCCTTCCCTAAGTGTGAGAGAAAAATATTAAGTTTAATTAGTGTGTCTCACGTCATTAATGAAAATCATGTGTGAAAAAAGTGTGTGATTAGTAAAATTAATTACAGAGTGTGTGTGCTTATAGCGTGACCCTTAAAAAATGTACCTAATTAATTAAATATCATTTAGTTTATAAGGTTTCAAATGTCATTATTTAGTAAGTATGATTCTAAGTCTATTTGCTTTTAGTTACAAAAAATATGGATGAATTATGCATAAACATGATTAACACCGGCCTATGAATGCTTTAAGAACGTGATGAACACCAGTAAATTACAGTATAAATATACTAACTATAATAAATAAATAAATGAAATTTTAAAATTAAAGTTTATTAAAAAATTTTATAAATGGTCTCTGTAAAAGATGAAATTACCCTTGGAGTTAACTCCAAATTTAATGTCAGTTAGTTTAACAGACCAAATTTGAGTAAGTTTTAAGTTTTATGAACTATCTATGTACTTACTTTGACCTAAGGATGAAATCTATAAGTTATTGAATACCATAAGAAACATTTATGTAATTTATTTTTATCCTTTTAGATCGGAAAACCAGCAACCGATTTTGATTTTGTTTATTTTCGGTTAAGAAATTGATTGAGTCCACCAACTCAAATAATCAATACTTCATCCGTTTACTTTCTAGCGTAATATTTTGACTACATTATTAGTAAGGAGAACTCCAACTTTGGTTGTTGATTTTGTTTATCTTTTCATTTTTATTTTTTTATTAACCCGGTGTTTGATTTTGCATTATAAGCTAGATTATTAGTTTATTACGTTACAATAACGTAAATAATTGATTTAAAGTGCTTGAATTACATACATTAATAAATGATTATTTGCGTTTAGAGTTAATTCTACCACACTTTTTAATAAGTTAAAAAAAATGTAATTTATTTGCTTAATAAATAAGTATTTGGTCATTTTACAAGTTAAAATGAAAATTCAAATACTTTAAAACTGATTATTTGATAATTATGATAACAAACAGCAGAAGTTAAACCAAACACTACATATCCAGCAGCGCTTTTTGTTACAGCTATTATTTGATTATTAGTTTTCAAAACGTTACAGCATTTTTTCAAATACAAATCCATACACCCTCTTAACAATATTACAATTATGAGTCTCCAATAACAAATACGTCACGTGCATATTTTGTAAAATTACCTCAAACACATGAAAGATTATCGAGGTAACTATAAGGCATGTTTGTTTCACAAGATCCTGAAGGAATTTGTGAAATTGGAATGAAAATCCATTCCTTTGTATGTTTGGTTTGCTAAATGAAAAAGAAACAAAATTACTTTTGACATAAAATTTTCCCACACCATTAAAATTAATTTTCTTACCTAATAGACAAAGAATTAAGATTTCATTATCATCATAATACGTTTAATCTGTTAACGTTACCCACCATATCGACCCTACATCACCCATCCATCCTACCTAATCATACCCACCCCACCCCACCTCACCTCAATCCTATCCTCACCTACCATACCTCACCCTACCCACCCATCCTACCCCTACCCACCCTATCCCACCTAACCCTATCTCACTCACTCACCCTCGCTACCCTACCCCATTCTACTTAACCATACCCCACCTACCTATCCCACCCCATCCTATCTTCACCTACCATACCCCAATCCACCCACCCCTACTAACTCATACTAGCTTACCTTACCCACTCTAACCTTCCCTACCCCACCCACCTCACCTCACTTTACCCCCACCAACCCTATCCTACTTCACCAATCTTACCTCACATATCGTACGCATACTCATCTCATCTCACTTTACAAACTAAATAGAAAAATAATAGGGAATGAAGTTTAATTTCATTCTATTCCATTCCTGACAACCAAACAGTAAGGAATTAAATTTTAATTCCGTTCCATTCCTTTCAGCTTTTCATTCCATTGACAGATTTCATTCATTATGAAATCATTCTGCGAACCAAACGCCCCTTAAGGGTGCGTTTGTTTGGTGGGTTTTTAATGTATGTAATGAGTTTAGGTTTCATAGATGTTTATGTAAGAAATAATTACTAAATATGTTGAATTGATTACCAAAAATTCAAACACAATACACTCATGGGTTTTCCCATTCCTCTTAGTTTTTCTTACATTTTTTCAAACTCATATCCGTTATTAAACCAATCAACAAACTAAACACACCCTAAATGATTAATTATGTAATGTAAAAATTACGTCCAAATCGTAACTTAATCCGAATCAATAGGTTTTTTGTTTATCGTTTGACTTTCTTCTTGCTTCGTATTGTAGGTTTCCAACTCTCAAATGTCTTCTTTTTTTTTTTTTAATAGAGATAGAGTCATACTTATAAGTGATGACATGTTGTAAAATTAAAGATGAATAAGATAAATATGAGAGAAGATTAGACGGGATACTCAATGTATTGATTATTTATAAGGTTAAAATATGATCCCTAGGATAAATGCAAGTAAAATATGATTCTAAGAATAAGGAGATGAATCTCCATAAATAATGGAGTAGTTATCTCCAAACACCTTCCACTTTTAAAATTTTTTTATGAAAAAAAAAATTCAAAAAAATAATGTTAAGCGGGATATCTTCTAACGCGCTGCGTTATATGTAGTACTCACTTGAACCTACACACACACACACATATACATACATATATATATATATATATATATATATATATATATATATATATATATATATATATGGGTTCAATGAAAAATCTCTATGCATCGGGAAACTTTGGAAAACAAAAATGCATCAGTAAAGTAAAATCGTCCATCATGATCATTTGATGCATCGTGTAGTCCGTTCGAATCTTGACATAATGCATCGCAAAGAAAAGCATATTGCATCACGCGGGGAGTATGGTGCGTCACGATCACTTAATGTATCATGCAGCCGGTCCAGGGTGGAATCTGTTTGGCGTCCAAACCGTCCCCTTAGTAGAATTCAGTTCATCGTTTTCATGCTTCTCTACAAAAATAATATTAAAACTCTTAGTTGGAAACCGGGCCCAAAACATTTTGTTCCTAAGGCAAAGCTTTACCAATTCAGCTACAAATCATTTTATTGTCAAATTTATAGATTCACTGATTTTAATAACAAAGTTAATTTTTAGTATATTAACGTATGAGTGCATCTTAAAAAAAATAGTGAATAAAATTCGATGTTGATTTATCGAATTAGAAATCATGGGTTTGATCTTTTGTAAATTAATATATTTAATAGTTAGTTTGTTATTAAAAGAAGTATGTCAATATATTTAACAATAAAGTGACATGTAGCTATTAAACATTGTTTTATTTAGTTACAAGTTTGGGGTTTGATTTCCAACTAAATAATTTTTTTTTTATTTTTGTAAAGAAACATAAAAATGAAGAACCGACTTTGATTGAACGGGCCTATCAACAACCAAACCAATTTGGACCATCAAACCAACCTGGCTTGAAACGACCACATGATGCATCAAATGATCTTGATGCACCATCGTTAAGTGTGATGCATTGTGGTTCGACTCGGACCGACCGTGTAATCCATCAATTGATCATGATGCACAAATCTCCCGTGTGATGCAATCTTCATCACGTGATCCATTATACTTTTCCTAGCGATTCATTGTGGTCTTCAATGTATTCCGATGCATGGAGGTATTCCATTGAACCCACATAAATAAATAAATAAATAAATAAATATATATATATATATATATGTATGTATGTATGTATGTATGTATGTATGTATGTATGTATGTATGTATGTATGTATGTATGTATGTATGTGTGTGTGTGTGTGTGTTTTTTAGTTATTCTTATACAGTTAAGTATCATTTTTACCATCCAACTTTCAAATTTGTCTCATTTAGCTACTAAATTATTTTTTGTCTCGATTTAGCCACTTAACTTTAGTTTGCTATTCTACTTTGAGAAAATGAATAAATATAATGGTTAAATCCGTTAAAAATATGAAAGTTTAATGGTCAAATCGGGATAACTTTCAATGATTAAATCGGTAAAAAACGTTTAGTGGTTAAATATATATACAATAAATAGTTTAGTGGTTAAGTCGGGACAAAAAATAATTTAGTGGCTAATTCAAAAATAATATCAATGTTGGATGACTAAAATAATACTTAACCCTTTTTTTATATTTAACAAATGTCGTCATATTTTATATATTCGTTAACATTATTCAATGCTTTAACAAATGTCGTCATATTTTATAAAGTCGTTAACATGATCAATGCTTTGGAAAAGAGAGACGGCCAGATATTGTAACCATTCAATATGATTCACTTATTTCTTGCAAAATAACATATATTAAATTGAGTATTCATTGCAAGGTTAATATGAAGCCAAATTATATTTTTAAACATGTATTTATGTTACATTTTCTATAATTATACAACTAAAAAATAATTTTATTAACAAAACTACTAAATATTTAGCGTTAATATAAATATTCAGAATTTATATTGAATATTCGGTATATTCAATTATTTATCATCAACAATATGAAAAACCAAGTTCATAACACACCCAACAAATGTAAGTTCAAAACTTAACCAAAGAAATTTTTCCATGATCATTATTAGAGTAATTACCTATGATTAACACTAATTTCTTTAATGAAAACGCAAAATAATTAAAACTTTTTAATCCTCAACCATTCCTTGAATGTAACCTCATAATTACTAACCCATATGCTTCATATATTTCGTTAATATTCAAAATTTCTCTTAAAGGGTCGTACAAAAAGCTAGAAGATTTATATAGTTATCCTACAAACTGGTTTGGATAACCTAACATCTAAGATGTAGATGTAAGGACCCAAATATCTTGTCCACTCGTCTATTTTATAATTCAATTTCAACGACCTATTTAGTCTAGTTTTGCAAGACAACAATTCATTTTGTATATCCAACATCAATTATTTTATCCACTCGTCTTCATATACTATAGTAATTAACATTCATATCCGTCACGTCTCTTGATTGGTTGATATCCAATAGTAGTATTCTTGGATGATTTGAAGTCGCAATCTTAATTTGTGACATCGTCCCGTTGTAGCTTTCTACATGCCTCACTATAAATACACCACAACTACTACCGTCTTAATTACTTCTTTTCCAATTAATGTTTAAGTTTCGACTTCAACTCCCAATAGACTCGATTGTTTTATTAATGTTTATGGTTCACCCAGTGACGGGTCCAAAAAAGTTTTTCGTTGGGGACATGAGGTTGTATAAGATATTCGTCGTGTTAATTTTTCCGAATACATAGGCTAAAATTCGTCAAATTTACGCAAATCGTTGTAGGGTTTTCCCCCTGCTTCTTTCCATATGGCTCCGCCACAGGGTTCACCGTTCACCAAGTACAAGAATTTGATGGAAAAGCCTTCCTACTACAATAAGAGCATTGTAAGTATACAATAATAGGGACACAACAACGATGTCATCTATTGTAACAAAGCTTGTACAATTTAAATTGAAAACAATATATCAAAAAAAAAAATGTTATGATTATATAATCTTATCTGTTAACCTCTTGGTACGTTTGTTTCATATATTCTACATTGTTTGACACTGATCTTTAATATATTGTTATTATATGTCATTTTATAAAAAAAATCAAATAAATTAACTCATATTAAATGCTAAAAATGAAATATTTTACATCCAATGTTCAATTTTAGATATTGAACATTTTTCACTAGTACATTAAAGGTAATTCTATATGCGCACCCCTCAATTGCTAATCACAAACCCCCCTTCTTAATTTGAGAGGAGATTAACATTTAATCGTTGAGTTTCACGTCATTAACAAAAATTCATGTGAGTATGGGGTGTGTGATTAGTAAAAATTAAGAAGAGGGTGTGTACATATAGCAATGCCCTACATTAATTAGAGTTTACTTCTTTTTTCCAATCCCTGCAACAAAAAATATTTAAAAAACGTAGAAAATGACGATCACACATAGGAAGAAATACGAAACCCTAAAGAACACAAACTCAAGATGAAGCAGTTAGTAGAAAACTCACAAACTCAAATAAATCCAACCATGATATATAACCAAGAATCATCAAGAAAGAACCCTAGAGAGCCCCAAGCAACCCTAATTGCATGAAACAAAAGAAGCATCAAGAATAAACAAATTGGTGCAAAGAAACAAATCAAATGCACAAGAACCGTCGAAACGAAAAGAACTAACAAAATTTAGCTAGTTAAATATGAAACCTAAAAAAGCAAATCCTAATCGAAACAAATGTGCGTGACACAAGGCTAAA
>JAANYP010002567.1:0-10871 GCA_020465985.1 Centrapalus pauciflorus
TTAGGAACTTAAGATAGAAACTGCTGAAACCGGACTACTGCTTCTGCATGTTCCTTGATTACTTGCATTGCTCAGGACCACTGTGAGTGACAGATTGCATTACTTACTTGCATATGTTTCGGTACTTATTGGTGATTGCAACTGACTTGTATGGAAACATCTGTTGCTGCTTGTTGATTGGTTACTTAGTTGTATGTTAGGAACTTAAGATAGACACTGCTGAAACCGGAAAACTGCTTCTGCATGTTCCTTGATTACTTGCATTGCTCAGGACCGTTGTGAGTTACAGATTGCATTACTTACTTGCATATGTTTCGGTACTTATTGGTGATTGTTACTGACTTGTATGGAAATATCTGCTGCTGCTTGTTCCTTGATTACTAAATTGTATGCTAGGAACGTAAGATAGACAATGCTGAAACTGGACAACTGCTGCTGCGTGTTCCTTGATTACTAGCATTGCTCAGGACCGCAATGAGTCACAGATTGCATTACTTACTTGCATATGTTTCGGTACTTATTTGTGATTGTTACTGAGTTGTATGGAAACATCTACTGCTTCTTGTTCCTTGATTACTTAATTGTATGTTAGGAACGTATGATAGACACTGTTGAAACTGGACAACTGCTGCTGCATGTTCCTTGATTACTTGTATTGCTCAGGACGGCTGTGAGTGACAGATTGCGTTACTTAGTTGCATATGTTTCGATACTTATTGGTAATTCCAACTGACTTGTATGGAAACATCTGCTGCTGCTTGTTCATTGGTTACTTAATTGTATGTTAGGAACTTATGCTAGACACTGCTGAAACTGGACAACTGCTGCTGCATTTTCCTTGATTACTTGCATTTCTCAGGACCGCTGGGAGTGACAAGATTGCATTACTTACATGCATATGTTTCGGTACATATTGGTGATTGTTACTGGCTTGTATGGAAACATGTGTTGATGCTTGTTCCTTGATTACTTAATTGTATGTTAGGAATGTAGGATAGACGTTGTTAAAACTAGACAACTGCTGCTGCTGCTTCCTTGATTACTTGCATTGCTCAGGACCGCTGTTTGTGATAGATTGCATTACTTACTTGCATATGTTTCGGTACTTATTGGTGATTGCAACTGACTTGTATGGAAACATCTGTTGCTGCTTGTTCATTGGTTACTTAATTGTATGTTAGGAACTTAAGATAGACTCTGCTGAAACCGGACAACTGCTTCTGCATGTTCCTTGATTACTTGCATTGCTCAGGTTCGCTGTGAGTGACAGATTGCATTACTTACTTGCATATGTTTCGGTACTTATTGGTGATTGTTACTGAGTTGTATGGAAACATCTATTGCTGCTTGTTCCTTTATTACTTAATTGTGTGTTAGGAACGTATGATAGACACTGTTGAAACTAGACAACTGCTGCTGCATGTTCCTTGATTACATGTATTGCTCAGGACGGCTGTGAGTGACAGATTGCGTTACTTAGTTGCATATGTTTCGATACTTATTGGTGATTCCAACTGACTTGTATGGAAACATCTGCTGCTGCTTGTTCCTTGGTTACTTAATTGTATGTTAGGAACTTATGATAGACACTGCTGAAACTGGACAACTGCTGCTGCATTTTCCTTGATTACTTGCATTGCTCAGGACCGCTGGGAGTGACAAGATTGCATTACTTACATGCATATGTTTCGGTACATATTGGTGATTGTTACTGGCTTGTATGGAAACATGTGCTGCTGCTTGTTCCTTGATTACTTAATTGTATGTTAGGAACGTAGGATAGACACTGTTAAAACTAGACAACTGCTGCTGCAGCTTCCTTGATTACTTGCATTGCTCAGGACCGCTATGAGTGACATATTGCATTACTTACTCGCACATGTTTCGGTACTTATTGGTGATTGCAACTGACTTGTATGGAAACATCTGTTGCTGCTTGTTCATTGGTTACTTAATTGTATGTTAGGAACTTATGATAGACTCTGCTGAAACCGGACAATTGCTTCTGCATGTCCTTGATTACTTGCATTGCTCATGACCGCTGTGAGTGACAGATTGCATTTCTTATTTGTATATGTTTCGGTACTTATTGGTGATTGTTACTGACTTGTATGGAAATATCTGTTGCTGCTTGTTCATTGGTTACTTAATTGTATGTTAGGAACTTAAGATAGACACTTCTGAAACCGGACTACTTCTTCTGCATGTTCCTTGATTACTTGCATTGCTCAGGACCGCTGTGAGTGACAGATTGCATTACTTACTTGCATATGTTTTGGTACTTGTTGGTGATTGCAACTGACTTGTATGGAAACATCTGTTGCTGCTTGTTCAATGGTTACTTAGTTGTATGTTAGGAACTTAAGATAGACACTGCTAAAACCGGACAACTGCTTCTGCATGTTCCTTGATTACTTGCATTGCTCAGGACCGTTGTGAGTGACAGATTGTATTACTTACTTTCATATGTATCGGTACTTATTGGTGATTGTTACTGACTTGTATGGAAATATCTGCTGCTGCTTGTTCCTTGATTACTAAATTGTATGCTAGGAACGTAAGATAGACACTGCGGAAACTGGACAACCGCTGCTGCGTGTTGCTTGATTACTAGCATTGCTCAGGACCGCAATGAGTGACAGATTGCATAACTTACTTGCATATGTTTCGGTACTTATTGGTGATTGTTACTGACTTGTATGGAAACATTTACTGCTGCTTGTTCCATGATTACTTAATTGTATGTTAGGAACGTATGATAGACACTGTTGAAACTGGACAACTGCTGCTGCATGTTCCTAGATTACTTGTATTGCTCAGGACGGCTGTGAGTGACAGATTGCATTACTTAGTTGCATATGTTTCGATACTTATTGGTGATTGCAACTGACTTATATGGAAACGTCTGCTGCTGCTTGTTCCTTGGTTACTTAATTGTATGTTAGGAACTTATGATAGACACTGCTGAAACTGGACAACTGCTGCTGCCTTTTCCTTGATTACTTGCATTGCTCAGGACCGCTGTGAGTGACAGATTGCATTACTTAATTACATATGTTTCGGTACTTATTGGTGATTGTTACTGACTTGTATGGAAACATCTACTGCTGCTTGTTCCATGATTACTTAATTGTATGTTAGGAACATATGATAGACACTGTTGAAACTGGACAACTGCTGCTGCATGTTCCTTGATTACTTGCATTGCTCAGGACCGCTGTGAGTGACAGATTGCGTTACTTAGTTGCATATGTTTCGATACTTATTGGTAATTCCAACTGACTTGTATGGAAACATCTGCTGCTGCTTGTTCATTGGTTACTTAATTGTATGTTAGGAACTTATGATAGACACTGCTGAAACTGGACAACTGCTGCTGCATTTTCCTTGATTACTTGCATTTCTCAGGACCGCTGGGAGTGACAAGATTGCATTACTTACATGCATATGTTTCGGTACATATTGGTGATTGTTACTGGCTTGTATGGAAACATGTGTTGATGCTTGTTCCTTGATTACTTAATTGTATGTTAGGAATGTAGGATAGACGTTGTTAAAACTAGACAACTGCTGCTGCTGCTTCCTTGATTACTTGCATTGCTCAGGACCGCTGTTTGTGATAGAGTTTGGCATTACTTACTTGCGATATGTTTCGTACTTATTGTGGATTTGAACTGACTTGTATGGAAACATCTGTGCTGCTTGTTCATTTGTTACTTAATTGTAATGGTTAGCACTTAAGATAGACTCGCTGAAAACGCGGACAACTGCTTTCTGCATGTTCCTTGATTACTTGCATTGCTAGGTTCGCTGTAGAGTGACAGATTGGCATTACTTACTTGCATATGTTTCGGTACTTATTTGGTGATTGTTACTGAGTTGTATGGAAACATCTACTGCTGCTTGTTCCTTGATTACTTAATTGTATGGTTAGGAAGCGTAGATAGCACTGTGAAACTAGACAACTGCTGCTGCATGTTTTCCTTGATTACATGTATTGGCTCAGCGACCGGCTGTGAGTGCAGATTGCGTTACTTAGTTGGCATATGTTTCGATACTTATTGGTGAATTCCACTGCTTGTAATGGAAACATCTGCTGCTGTTGTTCCTTGGATACTTAATGTATGTTTGGAAACTTATGATAGACAACTGCTGAAACTGGACCAAACTGCTGGCTTGGCATTTCTGATTACTTGCATTTGCTCACGAGACCGCTGGGAGTTGACAAAGATTGCATTACTTACATGGATATGTTTCGGTACGCTATTGGTGATTGTTACTGGCTTGTATGGAACATTGCTGCTGCTTGTTCCTTGATTACTTAATGTATGTGAGGAACGTAGGAATAGAACACTGTTTAAAACTAGACAACCTGCTGCTGCAGCTTCCTTGATTACTTGCATTGCTCAGGACCGCTGTGAGTGACAGATTGCATTACTTACTCGCATATGTTTCGGTACTTATTGGTGATTGCAACTGACTTGTATGGAAACATCTGTTGCTGCTTGTTCATTGCTTACTTAATTGTATGTTAGGAACTTATGATAGACTCTGCTGAAACCGGACTATTGCTTCTGCATGTCCTTGATTACTTGCATTGCTCATGACCGCTGTGAGTGACAGATTGCATTTCTTATTTGCATATGTTTCGGTACTTATTGGTGAGTGTTACTGACTTGTATGGAAATATCTGTTGCTGCTTGTTCATTGGTTACTTAATTGTATGTTAGGAAACTTAAGATATGACACTGCTGAACCGTGACTACTGCTTCTGCAATGTTTCCTTGACTACTTGCATTGCCTCAGGACCGCTGTGAGTGACAGATTGCATACTTACTGCAATATGTTCGGACCTTATTGTGATGCAACTGACATTGTATGGAAACATCTGTTGCTGCTTGTTCATTGGTTACTTTAGTTGTATAGTTAGGAACTTAAGATAGACACTGCTGAAACCGGAAACTGCTTCGCATGTTTTCCTAGATTACCTTGCATTGCTCAGGACCGTTTGTGAGTGACAGATTGTATTACTTACTTGCATATTATCGGTACTTTTGGTGATTAGGTTACTGACATTTGTAGGAAAAATCATGCTGCTGGCCTTGGGTCCTTGATTACTAATTGTATCTAGGAACGTAAGATAGACACTGCTGAAACTTGGAACAACTGCTGCTCGCGTGTTCCTTGAAAACTAAGCATTGCTTAGGACCGCAATGAAGTGACAGATTGCATAACTTACTTGCATATGTTTCGTACTTATTGGTGATTGTTTACTGACATTTGTATGGAAACATCTACTGCTGCTTTTCCAAATGATTTCTTAATTGATGTTAGGAACATATGATAGACACTGTTGAAACTGGACAACTGCTGCTGCATGTTCCTTGATTACTTGTATTGCTCAGGACGGCTGTGAGTGACAGATTGCATTACTTAGTTGCATATGTTTCGATACTTATTGGTGATTGCAACTGACTTGTATGGAAACGTCTGCTGCTGCTTGTTCCTTGGTTACTAAATTGTATGTTAGGAACTTATGTTAGACACTGCTGAAACCGGACTACTGCTTCTGCATGTTCCTTGATTACTTGCATTACTTAGGACCGCTGTGAGTGACAGATTGCATTACTTAATTACATATTTTCGGTACTTATTGGTGATTGTTACTGACTTGTATGGAACATCTACTGGCTGCTTGTTTTCATGATACTTAATTGTATTTTTAGGAACATATGACTAGACACTGGTTAAACTGGACAACTGCTGGCTTGCTGTTCTTGATTACTTGCATTGCTCAGGACCGCTGTGAGGACAAGATTGCATTAGCTTACATTGCACATTGTTCGGTACTGATTGTGATTGTTACTACTTGTATGGAAATATCTGTATGCTGCTTGTTCATTGGTTACTTAATTGTATGGTAGGAACTTAAGAAATAGGACACCTGCTGAAACGGAAACTACTGCTTCCTGCATGTTCCTTGATTACTTTGCAATTGCTCAGGACCACTGTGAGCGACAGAATTTGCATTACTTACTTGCATATGTTTTCGTACTTATTGTGATTGCAATGACTGTATGGAAACATACGGTTGCTGCTTGTTGATTGGTTACCTTATTTGTATGTTACGGAACTTAAGAAAATAGACACTGCTGAAACGCGGAAAACTGCTTCTGGCAATGTTCTTGATTAACTTGGCATTGCTCCGGACGTTGTAGTTACAGATTGCATAACTTACTTGCATATGTTTCGGTACTTATTGGTGATTGTTACTGACTTGTATGGAAATATCTGCTGCTGGCTTGTTCTTGAATTACTAAAGTGTATGCTAGGAACGTAAGATATGACACTGCTGAAACTGGACAAACTCTTGCGCTGCGTGGTTCCTTGATTACTAGCATTGCTCAGGACCGGCAATGAGTTAACAGATTGCATTACTTACTTGGCATATGTTTTCGGTCTTATTGGTGATTGTTACTGAAGTTGTATGGAAACATCTACTGCTGCTGTTCTTGAATTTACTTAAATTGTATGTTAGGAACGTATGATAGACACTGTTGAAACTGGACAACTGCTGCTGCATGTTCCTTGATTACTTGTATTGCTCAGGACGGCTGTGAGTGACAGATTGCGTTACTTAGCTGCATATGTTTCGATACTTATTGGTAATTCCAACTGACTTGTATGGAAACATCTGCTGCTGCTTGTTCCTTGGTTACTTAATTGTATGTTAGGAACTTATGATAGACACTGCTGAAACTGGACAACTGCAGCTGCATTTTCCTTGATTACTTGCATTGCTCAGGACCGCTGGGAATGACAAGATTGCATTACTTACATGCATATGTTTCGGTACATATTGGTGATTGTTACTGGCTTGTATGGAAACATGTGTTGCTGCTTGTTCCTTGATTACTTAATTGTATGTTAGGAATGTAGGATAGACGTTGTTAAAACTAGACAACTGCTGCTGCAGCTTCCTTGATTACTTGCATTGCTCAGGACCGCTGTTAGTGACAGATTGCATTACTTACTTGCATATGTTTCGGTACTTATTGGTGATTGCAACTGACTTGTATGGAAACATCTGTTGCTGCTTGTTCATTGGTTACTTAATTGTATGCTAGGAACGTAAGATAGACTCTGCTGAAACCGGACAACTGCTTCTGCATGTTCCTTGATTACTTGCATTGCTCAGGTTCGCTGTGAGTGACAGATTGCATTACTTACTTGCATATGTTTCGGTATTTATTGGTGATTGTTACTTAGTTGTATGGAAACATCTACTGCTGCTTGTTCCTTGATTACTTAATTGTATGTTAGGAACGTATGATAGACACTGTTGAAACTGGACAACTGCTGCTGCATGTTCCTTGATTACATGTATTGATCAGGACGGCTGTGAGTGACAGATTGCGTTACTTAGTTGCATATGTTTCGATACTTATTGGTGATTCCAACTGACTTATATGGAAACATCTGCTGCTTCTTGTTCCTTGGTTACTTAATTGTATGTTAGGAACTTATGATAGACACTGCTGAAACTGGACAACTGCTGCTGCATTTTCCTTGATTACTTGCATTGCTCAGGACCGCTGGGAGTGACAAGATTGCATTACTTACATGCATATGTTTCGGTACATATTGGTGACTGTTACTGGCTTGTATGGAAACATGTGTTGCTGCTTGTTCCTTGATTACTTACTTGTATGTTAGGAACGTAGGATAGACACAGTTAAAACTAGACAACTGCTGCTGCAGCTTCCTTGATTACTTGCATTGCTCAGGACCGCTGTGAGTGACAGATTGCATTACTTACCTGCATATGTTTCGGTGCTTATTGGTGATTGCAACTGACTTGTATGGAAACATCTGTTGCTGCTTGTTCATTGGTTACTTAATTATATGTTAGGAACTTATGATAGACTCTGCTGAAACCGGACAACTGCTTCTGCATGTTCCTTGATTACTTGCATTGCTCAGGACCGTTGTGAGTGACAGATTGTATTACTTACTTGCATATGTTTCGGTTCTTATAGGTGATTGTTACTGACTTGTATGGAAATATCTGTTGCTGCTTGTTCATTGGTTACTTAATTGTATGTTAGGAACTTAAGATAGACACTGCTGAAACCGGACTACTGCTTCTGCATGTTCCTTGATTACTTGCATTGCTCAGGACCGCTGTGAGTGAAAGATTGCATTACTTACTTGCATATGTTTCGGTACTTATTGGTGATTGCAACTGACTTGTATGGAAACATCTGTTGCTGCTTGTTCATTGGTTACTTAGTTGTATGTTAGGAACTTAAGATAGACACTGCTGAAACCGGACAACTGCTTCCGCATGTTCCTTGATTACTTGCATTGCTCAGGACCGTTGTGAGTGACAGATTGTAATACTTACTTGCATATGTATCAGTACTTATTTGTGATTGTTACTGACTTGTATGGAAATATCTGCTGCTGCTTGTTCATTGGTTACTTAATTGTATGTTAGGAACTTAAGATAGACACTGCTGAAACCGGACTACTGCTTCTGAATGTTCCTTGATTACTTGCATTGCTCAGGACCGTTGTGAGTTACAGATTGCATTACTTACTTGCATATGTTTTGGTACTTATTGGTGATTGTTACTGACTTGTATGGAAATATCTGCTGCTGCTTGTTCCTTGATTACTAAATTGTATGCTAGGAACGTAAGATAGACACTGCTGAAACTGGACAACTGCTGCTGCGTGTTCCTTGATTACTAGCATTGCTCAGGACCGCATTGAGTGACAGATTGCATTACTTAATTGCATATGTTTCGGTACTTATTGGTGATTGTTACTGAGTTGTATGGAAACATCTACTGCTGCTTGTTCCATGATTACTTAATTGTATGTTAGGAACATATGATAGACACTGTTGAAACTGGACAACTGCTGCTGCATGTTCCTTGATTACTTGCATTGCTCAGGACCGCTGTGAGTGACAGATTGCATTACTTACTTGCATATGTTTCGGTACTTATTGGTGATTGTTACTGACTTGTATGGAAATATATGTTGCTGCTTGTTCATTGGTTACTTAATTGTATGTTAGGAACTTAAGATAGACACTGCTGAAACCGGACTACTGCTTCTGCATGTTCCTTGATTACTTGCATTGCTCAGGACCGCTGTGAGTGACAGATTGCATTACTTACTTGCATATGTTTCGGTACTTATTGGTGATTGCAACTGACTTGTATGGAAACATCTGTTGCTGCTTGTTGATTGGTTACTTAGTTGTATGTTAGGAACTTAAGATAGACACTGCTGAAACCGGAAAACTGCTTCTGAATGTTCCTTGATTACATGTATTGCTCAGGACGGCTGTGAGTGACAGATTGCGTTACTTAGTTGCATATGTTTCGGTACTTATTGGTGATTGTTACTGACTTGTATGGAAATATCTGCTGCTGCTTGTTCCTTGATTACTAAATTGTATGCTAGGAACGTAAGATAGACACTGCTGAAACTGGACAACTGCTGCTGCGTGTTCCTTGATTACTAGCATTGCTCAGGACCGCAATGAGTAACAGATTGCATTACTTACTTGCATATGTTTCGGTACTTATTGGTGATTGTTACTGAGTTGTATGGAAACATCTACTGCTGCTTGTTCCTTGATTACTTAATTGTATGTTAGGAACGTATGATAGACACTGTTGAAACTGGACAACTGCTGCTGCATGTTCCTTGATTACTTGTATTGCTCAGGACGGCTGTGAGTGACAGATTGCGTTACTTAGCTGCATATGTTTCGATACTTATTGGTAATTCCAACTGACTTGTATGGAAACATCTACTGCTGCTTGTTCCTTGATTACTTAATTGTATGTTAGGAACTTATGATAGACTCTGCTGAAACCGGACAACTGCTTCTGCATGTTCCTTGATTACTTGCATTGCTCAGGACCGTTGTGAGTGACAGATTGTATTACTTACTTGCATATGTTTCGGTTCTTATTGGTGATTGTTACTGACTTGTATGGAAATATCTGTTGCTGCTTGTTCATTGGTTACTTAATTGTATGTTAGGAACTTAAGATAGACACTGCTGAAACCGGACTACTGCTTCTGCATGTTCCTTGATTACTTGCATTGCTCAGGACCGCTGTGAGTGACAGATTGCATTACTTACTTGCATATGTTTCGGTACTTATTGGTGATTGCAAGTGACTTGTATGGAAACATCTGTTGCTGCTTGTTCATTGGTTACTTAGTTGTATGTTAGGAACTTAAGATAGACACTGCTGAAACCGGACAACTGCTTCTGCATGTTCCTTGATTACTTGCATTGCTCAGGACCGTTGTGAGTGACAGATTGTATTACTTACTTGCATATGTATCGGTACTTACTGGTGATTGTTACTGACTTGTATCGAAATATCTGCTGCTGCTTGTTCCTTGATTACTAAATTGTATGCTAGGAACGTAAGATAGACACTGCTGAAACTGGACAACTGCTGCTGCGTGTTCCTTGATTACTAGCATTGCTCAGGACCGCAATGAGTGACAGATTGCATAACTTACTTGCATATGTTTCGGTACTTATTGGTGATTGTTACTGACTTGTATGGAAACATCTACTACTGCTTGTTCCATGATTACTTAATTGTATGTTAGGAACGTATGATAGACACTGTTGAAACTGGACAACTGCTGCTGCATGTTCCTTGATTACTTGTATTGCTCAGGACGGCTGTGAGTGACAGATTGCATTACTTAGTTGCATATGTTTCGATACTTATTGGTGATTCCAACTGACTTGTATGGAAACATCTGCTGCTGCTTGTTCCTTCGTTACTTAATTGTATGTTAGGAACTTATGATAGACACTG
>JAANYP010002567.1:11987-24841 GCA_020465985.1 Centrapalus pauciflorus
CAATTAGGTAATCTAGGAACAAGCAGCAACAGATGTTTCCATACAAGTCAGTAACAATCACCAATAAGTACCAAAACATATGCAAGTAATTAATGCAATCTGTCACTCACAGCGGTCCTGAGCAATGCAAGTAATCAACGAACATGCAAAAACAGTTGTCCAGTTTCAGCAGTGTCTATCATACATTCCTAGCATACAATTAAGTAACCAAGGAACAAGCAGCAGCAGATGTTTCCATACAAGTTAGTAACAATCACCAATAAGTACCGAAACATATGCAAGTAAGTAATGCAATCTGTCACTCACAACGGTCCTGAGCAATGTAAGTAATCAAGGAACATGTAACAACAGTTGTTCAGTTTCAGAAGTGTCTATCATACGTTCCTAGCATACAATTAAGTAATCAAGGAACAAGCAACAGCAGATGTTTCCATACAAGTCAGTAACAATCACCAATAAGTACCAAAACATATGCAAGTAAGTAATGCAATCTGTCACTCACAGCGGTCCTGATCAAGGAACATGCAACAACAGTAGTCCAGTTTCAGCAGTGTCTATCATACCTTCCTAGCATACAATTAAGTAATCAAGGAACAAGAAGCAGCAGATATTTCCATGCAAGTCAGTAACAATCACCAATAACTACAGAAACATATGCAAGGAAGTAATGCAATCTGTCATTCACAGCGGTCCTGAGCAATGCATGTAATCAATGAACATGCAACAACAGTTGTCCAGTTTCAGCAGTGTCTATCATACGTTCCTAGCATACAATTAAGTAATCAAGGAACTAGCAGCAGATGTTTCCATACAAGTCAGTAACAATTACCAATAAGTACCCAAACATATGCAACTAAGTAATGCAATCTGTCACTCACAGCGGTCCTGAGCAATGCAAGTAATCAAGGAACATGCAACAACAGTTGTCACTTTTCAGCAGTGTCTATCATACGTTCCTAGCATACAATTAAGTAATCAAGGAAAACAAGCAGCAGCAGGTGTTTCCATACAAGTCAGTAACAATCACCAATAAGTACCGAAACATATGCAGGTAGGTAATGCAATCTGTCACTCACAGCGGTCCTGAGTAATGCAAGTAATGAACAAACATGCAACACCAGTTGTCTAGTTTCAGCAGTGTCTATCATACGTTCCTAGCATACAATTAGGTAATCTAGGAACAAGCAGCAACAGATGTTTCCATACAAGTCAGTAACAATCACCAATAAGTACCGAAACATATGCAAGTAATTAATGCAATCTGTCACTCACAGCGGTCCTGAGCAATGCAAGTAATCAACGAACATGCAACAACAGTTGTCCAGTTTCAGCAGTGTCTATCATACGTTCCTAGCATACAAATAAGTAACCAAGGAACAAGCAGCAGCAGATGTTTCCATACAAGTTAATCACCAATAAGTACCGAAACATATGCAAGTAAGTAATGCAATCTGTCACTCACAACGGTCCAGAGCAATGTAAGTAATCAAGGAACATGTAACAACAGTTGTTCAGTTTCAAAAGTGTCTATCATACGTTCCTAGCATACAATTAAGTAATCAAGGAACAAGCAGCAGCAGATGTTTCCATACAAGTCAGTAACAATCACCAATAAGTACCAACACATATGCAAGTAAGTAATGCAATCTGTCACACACAGCGGTCCTGATCAAGGAACATGCAACAACAGTAGTCGAGTTTCAGCAGTGTCTATCATACGTTCCTAGCATACAATTAAGTAATCAAGGAACAAGAAGCAGCAGATATTTCCATACAAGTCAGTAACAATCACCAATAACTACCGAAACGTATGCAAGGAAGTAATGCAATACGTCATTCACAGCGGTCCTGAGCAATGCATGTAATCAAGGAACATGCAACAACAGTTGTCCAGTTTCAGCAGTGTCTATCATACGTTCCTAGCATACAATTAAGTAATCAAGGAACTAGCAGCAGATGTTTCCATACAAGTCAGTAACAATTACCAATAAGTACCCAAACATATGCAACTAAGTAATGCAATCTGTCACTCACAGCGGTCCTGAGCAATGCAAGTAATCAAGGAACATGCAACAACAGTTGTCCAGTTTCAGCAGTGTCTATCATACGTTCCTAGCATACAATTAAGTAATCAAGGAACAAGCAGCAGCAGGTGTTTCCATACAAGTCAGTAACAATCACCAATAAGTACCGAAACATATGCAAGTAGGTAATGCAATCTGTCACTCACAGCGGTCCTGAGTAATGCAAGTAATGAACAAACATGGAACACCAGTTGTCTAGTTTCAGCAGTGTCTATCATACGTTCCTAGCATACAATTAGGTAATCTAGGAACAAGCAGCAACAGATGTTTCCATACAAGTCAGTAACAATCACCAATAAGTACCAAAACATATGCAAGTAATTAATGCAATCTGTCACTCACAGCGGTCCTGAGCAATGCAAGTAATCAACGAACATGCAAAAACAGTTGTCCAGTTTCAGCAGTGTCTATCATACGTTCCTAGCATACAATTAAGTAACCAAGGAACAAGCAGCAGCAGATGTTTCCATACAAGTTAGTAAAATCACCAATAAGTACCGAAACATATGCAAGTAAGTAATGCAATCTGTCACTCACAACGGTCCTGAGCAATGTAAGTAATCAAGGAACATGTAACAACAGTTGTTCAGTTTCAGAAGTGTCTATCATACGTTCCTAGCATACAATTAAGTAATCAAGGAACAAGCAGCAGCAGATGTTTCCATACAAGTCAGTAACAATCACCAATAAGTACCAAAACATATGCAAGTAAGTAATGCAATCTGTCACTCACAGCGGTCCTGATCAAGGAACATGCAACAACAGTAGTCCAGTTTCAGCAGTGTCTATCATACCTTCCTAGCATACAATTAAGTAATCAAGGAACAAGAAGCAGCAGATATTTCCATGCAAGTCAGTAACAATCACCAATAACTACCGAAACATATGCAAGGAAGTAATGCAATCTGTCATTCACAGCGGTCCTGAGCAATGCATGTAATCAAGGAACATGCAACAACAGTTGTCCAGTTTCAGCAGTGTCTATCATACGTTCCTAGCATACAATTAAGTAATCAAGGAACTAGCAGCAGATGTTTCCATACAAGTCAGTAACAATTACCAATAAGTACCCAAACATATGCAACTAAGTAATGCAATCTGTCACTCACAGCGGTCCTGAGCAATGCAAGTAATCAAGGAACATGCAACAACAGTTGTCCAGTTTCAGCAGTGTCTATCATACGTTCCTAGCATACAATTAAGTAATCAAGGAACAAGCAGCAGCAGGTGTTTCCATACAAGTCAGTAACAATCACCAATAAGTACCGAAACATATGCAAGTAGGTAATGCAATCTGTCACTCACAGCGGTCCTGAGTAATGCAAGTAATGAACAAACATGCAACACCAGTTGTCTAGTTTCAGCAGTTTCAGCAGTGTCTATCATACGTTCCTAGCATACAATTAATGCAATCTGTAAGCGGTCCTGAGCAAGGAACAAGCAGCAGTTGTCCAGTTTCAGATGTTTCCATACAAGTAACCAAGGAACAAGCAGCAGCAGATGTTTCCATACAAGTTAATCACCAATAAGTACCGAAACATATGCAAGTAAGTAATGCAATCTGTCACTCACAACGGTCCTGAGCAATGTAAGTAATCAAGGAACTTGTAACAACAGTTGTTCAGTTTCAGAAGTGTCTATCATACGTTCCTAGCATACAATTAAGTAATCAAGGAACAAGCAGCAGCAGATGTTTCCATACAAGTCAGTAACAATCACCAATAAGTACCAACACATATGCAAGTAAGTAATGCAATCTGTCACACACAGCGGTCCTGATCAAGGAACATGAAACAACAGTAGTCGAGTTTCAGCAGTGTCTATCATACGTTCCTAGCATACAATTAAGTAATCAAGGAACAAGAAGCAGCAGATATTTCCATACAAGTCAGTAACAATCACCAATAACTACCGAAACATATGCAAGGAAGTAATGCAATACGTCATTCACAGCGGTCCTGAGCAATGCATGTAATCAAGGAACATGCAACAACAGTTGTCCAGTTTCAGCAGTGTCTATCATACGTTCCTAGCATACAATTAAGTAATCAAGGAACTAGCAGCAGATGTTTCCATACAAGTCAGTAACAATTACCAATAAGTACCCAAACATATGCAACTAAGTAATGCAATCTGTCACTCACAGCGGTCCTGAGCAATGCAAGTAATCAAGGAACATGCAACAACAGTTGTCCAGTTTCAGCAGTGTCTATCAAACGTTCCTAGCATACAATTAAGTAATCAAGGAACAAGCAGCAGCAGGTGTTTCCATACAAGTCAGTAACAATCACCAATAAGTACCGAAACATATGCAGGTAGGTAATGCAATCTGTCACTCACAGCGGTCCTGAGTAATGCAAGTAATGAACAAACATGGAACACCAGTTGTCTAGTTTCAGCAGTGTCTATCATACGTTCCTAGCATACAATTAAGTAATCAAGGAACAAGCAGCAGCAGATGTTTCCATACAAGTCAGTAACAATCACCAATAAGTACCAAAACATATGCAAGTAAGTAATGCAATCTGTCACTCACAGCGGTCCTGAACAAGGAACATGCAACAACAGTAGTCCAGTTTCAGTAGTGTCTATCATACGTTCCTAGCATACAATTAAGTAATCAAGGAACAAGAAGCAGCAGATATTTCCATGCAAGTCAGTAACAATCACCAATAACTACCGAAACATATGCAAGGAAGTAATGCAATCTGTCATTCACAGCGGTCCTGAGCAATGTATGTAATCAAGGAACATGCAACAACAGTTGTCCAGTTTCAACAGTGTCTATCATACGTTCCTAGCATACAATTAAGTAATCAAGGGACTAGCAGCAGATGTTTCCATACAAGTCAGTAACAATTACCAATAAGTACCCAAACATATGCAACTAAGTAATGCAATCTGTCACTCACAGCGGTCCTGAGCAATGCAAGTAATCAAGGAACATGCAACAACAGTTGTCCAGTTTCAGCAGTGTCTATCATACGTTCCTAGCATACAATTAAGTAATCAAGGAACAAGCAGCAGCAGATGTTTCCATACAAGTCAGTAACAATCACCAATAAGTACCGAAACATATGCAAGTAGGTAATGCAATCTGTCACTCACAGCGGTCTTGAGTAATGCAAGTAATGAACAAACATGCAACACCAGTTGTCTAGTTTCAGCAGTGTCTATCATACGTTCCTAGCATACAATTTTGGTAATCTAGGAACAAGCAGCAACAGATGTTTCCATACAAGTCAGTAACAATCACCAATAAGTACCGAAACATATGCAAGTAATTAATGCAATCTGTCACTCACAACGGTCCTGAGCAATGCAAGTAATCAACGAACATGCAACAACAGTTGTCCAGTTTCAGCAGTGTCTATCATACGTTCCTAGCATACAATTAAGTAACCAAGGAACAAGCAGCAGCAGATGTTTCCATACAAGTTAGTAACAATCACCAATAAGTACCGAAACATATGCAAGTAAGTAATGCAATCTGTCACTCACAACGGTCCTGAGCAATGTAAGTAATCAAGGAACATGTAACAACAGTTGTTCAGTTTCAGAAGTGTCTATCATACGTTCCTAGCATACAATTAAGTAATCAAGGAACTAGCTGCAGATGTTTCCATACAAGTCAGTAACAATCACCAATAAGTACCAAAACATATGCAAGTAAGTAATTCAATCTGTCACTAACAGCGGTCCTGAGCAATGCAAGTAATCAAGGAACATGCAACACCAGTTGTCCAGTTTCGACAGTGTCTATCATACGTTCCTAGCATACAATTAAGTAATCTAGGAACAAGCAGCACCAGATGTTTCCATACAAGTCAGTAACAATCACCAATAAGTACCGAAACATATGCAAGTAATTATTGCAATCTGTCACTGACAGCGGTCCTGAGCAATGCAAATAATCAACGAACATGTAAGAACAGTTGTCCAGTTTCAGCAGTGTCTATCATACGTTCCTAGCATACAATTAAGTAATCAAGGAACAAGCAACAGCAGATGTTTCCATACAAGTCAGTAACAATCACTAATAAGTACCGAAACATATGCAAGGAAGAAATGCAATCTGTCACTCACAGCGGTCTTTAGCAATGCATGAAATCAAGGAACATGCAACAACAGTTGTTTAGTGTCAGCAGTGTCTATCGTACGTTCCTAGCATACAATTAAGTAATCTAGGAACAAGCAGCAGCAGATGTTTCCATACAAGTCAGTAACAATCACCAATAAGTACCGAAACATATGCAAGTAATTAATGCAATCTGTCACTCACAGCGGTCCTGAGCAATGCAAGTAATCAACGAACATGCAACAACAGTTGTCCAGTTTCAGCAGTGTCTATCATACGTTCCTGGCATACAATTAAGTAACCAAGGAACAAGCAGCAGCAGATGTTTCCATACAAGTCAGTAACATCCACCAATAAGTACCGAAACATATGCAAGTAAGTAATGCAATCTGTCACTCACAGCGGTCCAGATCAAGGAACATGCAACAACAGTAGTCCAGTTTCAGCAGTGTCTATCATACGTTTCTAGCATACAAATAAGTAATCAAGGAACAAGAAGCAGCAGATATTTCCATACAAGTCAGTAACAATCACCAATAAGTGCCGAAACGTATGCAAGTAATTAATGCAATCTGTCACTCACAGCGGTCCTGAGCAATGCAAGTAATCAACGAACATGCAACAACAGTTGTCCAGTTTCAGCAGTGTCTATCATACGTTCCTAGCATACAATTAAGTAATCTAGGAACAAGCAGCAGCAGATGTTTCCATACAAGTCAGTAACAATCACCAATAAGTACCGAAACATATGCAAGTAATTAATGCAATCTGTCACTCACAGCGGTCCTGAGCAATGCAAGTAATCAACGAACATGCAACAACAGTTGTCCAGTTTCAGCAGTGTCTATCATACGTTCCTAGCATACAATTAAGTAATCAAGGAACAAGCAGCAGCAGATGTTTCCATACAAGTTAGTAACAATCACCAATAAGTACCGAAACATATGCAAGTAAGTAATGCAATCTGTCACTCACAACGGTCCTGAGCAATGTAAGTAATCAAGGAACATGCAACAACAGTTGTCCAGTTTCAGAAGTGTCTATCGTACGTTCCTAGCATACAATTAAGTAATCAAGGAACTAGCTGCAGATGTTTCCATACAAGTCAGTAACAATCACCAATAAGTACCCAAACATATGCAAGTAAGTAATTCAATCTGTCACTCACAGCGGTCCTGAGCAATGCAAGTAATCAAGGAACATGCAACACCAGTTGTCCAGTTTCGACAGTGTCTATCATACGTTCCTAGCATACAATTAAGTAATCTAGGAACAAGCAGCACCAGATGTTTCCATACAAGTCAGTAACAATCACCAATAAGTACCGAAACATATGCAAGTAATTATTGCAATCTGTCACTGACAGCGGTCCTGAGCAATGCAAATAATCAACGAACATGTAAGAACAGTTGTCCAGTTTCAGCAGTGTCTATCATACGTTCCTAGCATACAATTAAGTAATCAAGGAACAAGCAGCAGCAGATGTTTCCATACAAGTCAGTAACAATCACTAATAAGTACCGAAACATATGCAAGGAAGAAATGCAATCTGTCACTCACAGCGGTCTTGAGCAATGCATGAAATCAAGGAACATGCAACAACAGTTGTTTAGTGTCAGCAGTGTCTATCGTACGTTCCTAGCATACAATTAAGTAATCTAGGAACAAGCAGCAGCAGATGTTTCCATACAAGTCAGTAACAATCACCAATAAGTACCGAAACATATGCAAGTAATTAATACAATCTGTCACTCACAGCGGTCCTGAGCAATGCAAGTAATCAACGAACATGCAACAACAGTTGTCCAGTTTCAGCAGTGTCTATCATACGTTCCTGGCATACAATTAAGTAACCAAGGAACAAGCAGCAGCAGATGTTTCCATACAAGTCAGTAACATCCACCAATAAGTACCGAAACATATGCAAGTAAGTAATGCAATCTGTCACTCATAGCGGTCCAGATCAAGGAACATGCAACAACAGTAGTCCAGTTTCAGCAGTGTCTATCATACGTTCCTAGCATACAAATAAGTAATCAAGGAACAAGAAGCAGCAGATATTTCCATACAAGTCAGTAACAATCACCAATAAGTACCGAAACAAATGCAAGTAGGTAATGCAATCTGTCACTCACAGCGGTCTTGAGTAATGCAAGTAATGAACAAACATGCAACACCAGTTGTCTAGTTTCAGCAGTGTCTATCATACGTTCCTAGCATACAATTTTGGTAATCTAGGAACAAGCAGCAACAGATGTTTCCATACAAGTCAGTAACAATCACCAATAAGTACCGAAACATATGCAAGTAATTAATGCAATCTGTCACTCTCAACGGTCCTGAGCAATGCAAGTAATCAACGAACATGCAACAACAGTTGTCCAGTTTCAGCAGTGTCTATCATACGTTCCTAGCATACAATTAAGTAACCAAGGAACAAGCAGCAGCAGATGTTTCCATACAAGTTAGTAACAATCACCAATAAGTACCGAAACATATGCAAGTAAGTAATGCAATCTGTCACTCACAACGGTCCTGAGCAATGTAAGTAATCAAGGAACATGTAACAACAGTTGTTCAGTTTCAGAAGTGTCTATCATACGTTCCTAGCATACAATTAAGTAATCAAGGAACTAGCTGCAGATGTTTCCATACAAGTCAGTAACAATCACCAATAAGTACCAAAACATATGCAAGTAAGTAATTCAATCTGTCACTAACAGCGGTCCTGAGCAATGCAAGTAATCAAGGAACATGCAACACCAGTTGTCCAGTTTCGACAGTGTCTATCATACGTTCCTAGCATACAATTAAGTAATCTAGGAACAAGCAGCACCAGATGTTTCCATACAAGTCAGTAACAATCACCAATAAGTACCGAAACATATGCAAGTAATTATTGCAATCTGTCACTGACAGCGGTCCTGAGCAATGCAAATAATCAACGAACATGTAAGAACAGTTGTCCAGTTTCAGCAGTGTCTATCATACGTTCCTAGCATACAATTAAGTAATCAAGGAACAAGCAGCAGCAGATGTTTCCATACAAGTCAGTAACAATCACTAATAAGTACCGAAACATATGCAAGGAAGAAATGCAATCTGTCACTCACAGCGGTCTTGAGCAATGCATGAAATCAAGGAACATGCAACAACAGTTGTTTAGTGTCAGCAGTGTCTATCGTACGTTCCTAGCATACAATTAAGTAATCTAGGAACAAGCAGCAGCAGATGTTTCCATTCAAGTCAGTAACAATCACCAATAAGTACCGAAACATATGCAAGTAATTAATGCAATCTGTCACTCACAGCGGTCCTGAGCAATGCAAGTAATCAACGAACATGCAACAACAGTTGTCCAGTTTCAGCAGTGTCTATCATACGTTCCTGGCATACAATTAAGTAACCAAGGAACAAGCAGCAGCAGATGTTTCCATACAAGTCCGTAACATCCACCAATAAGTACCGAAACATATGCAAGTAAGTAATGCAATCTGTCACTCACAGCGGTCCAGATCAAGGAACATGCAACAACAGTAGTCCAGTTTCAGCAGTGTCTATCATACGTTCCTAGCATACAAATAAGTAATCAAGGAACAAGAAGCAGCAGATATTTCCTACAAGTCAGTAACAATCACCAATAAGTGCCGAAACGTATGCAAGTAATTAATGCAATCTGTCACTCACAGCGGTCCTGAGCAATGCAAGTAATCAACGAACATGCAACAACAGTTGTCCAGTTTCAGCAGTGTCTATCATACGTTCCTAGCATACAATTAAGTAATCAAGGAACAAGCAGCAGCAGATGTTTCCATACAAGTCAGTAACAATCACCAATAAGTACCAAAACATATGCAAGTAAGTAATGCAATCTGTCACTCACAGCGGTCCTGATCAAGGAACATGCAACAACAGTAGTCCAGTTTCAGCAGTGTCTATCATAGGTTCCTAGCATACAATTAAGTAATCAAAGAACAAGAAGCAGCAGATATTTCCATACAAGTCAGTAACAATCACCAATAACTACCGAAACATATGCAAGGAAGTAATGCAATCTGTCATTCATAGCGGTCCTGAGCAATGCATGTAATCAAGGAACATGCAACAACAGTTGTCTAGTTTCAGCAGTGTCTATCATACGTTCCTAGCATACAATTAAGTAATCAAGGAACTAGCAGCAGATGTTTCCATACAAGTCAGTAACAATTACCAATAAGTACCCAAACATATGCAACTAAGTAATGCAATTTGTCACTCACAGCGGTCCTGAGCAATGCAAGTAATCAAGGAACATGCAACAACAGTTGTCCAGTTTCAGCAGTGTCTATCATACGTTCCTAGCATACAATTAAGTAATCAAGGAACAAGCAGCAGCAGGTGCTTCCATACAAGTCAGTAACAATCACCAATAAGTACCGAAACATATGCAAGTAGGTATGCAATCTGTCACTCACAGCGGTCCTGAGTAATGCAAGTAATGAACAAACATGCAACACCAGTTGTCTAGTTTCAGCAGTGTCAATCATACGTTCCTAGCATACAATTAGGTAATCTAGGAACAAGCAGCAACAGATGTTTTCATACAAGTCAGTAACAATCACCAATAAGTACCAAAACATATGCAAGTAAGTAATGCAATCTGTCACTCACAGCGGTCCTGAGCAATGCAAGTAATCAAGGAACATGCAACAACAGTTGTCCAGTTTCAGCAGTGTCTATCATACGTTCCTAGCATACAATTAAGTAATCAAGGAACAAGCAGCAGCAGATGTTTCCATACAAGTCAGTAACAATCACCAATAAGTACCGAAACATATGCAAGGAAGTAATGCAATTTGTCACTCACTGCGGTCGTGAGCAATGCGTGAAATCAAGGAACATGCAACAACAGTAGTCCAGTTTCAGCAATGTCTATCATAGGTTCCTAGCATACAATTAAGTAATCAAAGAACAAGAAGCAGCAGATATTTCCATACAAGTCAGTAACAATCACCAATAACTACCGAAACATATGCAAGGAAGTAATTCAATCTGTCATTCACAGCGGTCCTGAGCAATGCATGTAATCAAGGAACATGCAACAACAGTTGTCTAGTTTCAGCAGTGTCTATCATACGTTCCTAGCATACAATTAAGTAATCAAGGAACTAGCAGCAGATGTTTCCATACAAGTCAGTAACAATTACCAATAAGTACCCAAACATATGCAACTAGGTAATGCAATTTGTCACTCACAGCGGTCCTGAGCAATGCAAGTAATCAAGGAACATGCAACAACAGTTGTCCAGTTTCAGCAGTGTCTATCATACGTTCCTAGCATACAATTAAGTAATCAAGGAACAAGCAGCAGCAGGTGTTTCGATACAAGTCAGTAACAATCACCAATAAGTACCGAAACATATGCAAGTAGGTATGCAATCTGTCACTCACAGCGGTCCTGAGTAATGCAAGTAATGAACAAACATGCAACACCAGTTGTCTAGTTTCAGCAGTGTCTATCATACGTTCCTAGCATACAATTTGGTAATCTGGGAACAAGCAGCAACAGATGTTTCCATACAAGTCAGTAACAATCACTAATAAGTACCGAAACATATGCAAGGAAGAAATGCAATCTGTCACTCACAGCGGTCTTGAGCAATGCATGAAATCAAGGAACATGCAACAACAGTTGTTTAGTGTCAGCAGTGTCTATCGTACGTTCCTAGCATACAATTAAGTAATCTAGGAACAAGCAGCAGCAGATGTTTCCATACAAGTCAGTAACAATCACCAATAAGTACCGAAACATATGCAAGTAATTAATGCAATCTGTCACTCACAGCGGTCCTGAGCAATGCAAGTAATCAACGAACATGCAACAACAGTTGTCCAGTTTCAGCAGTGTCTATCATACGTTCCTGGCATACAATTAAGTAACCAAGGAACAAGCAGCAGCAGATGTTTCCATACAAGTCCGTAACATCCACCAATAAGTACCGAAACATATGCAAGTAAGTAATGCAATCTGTCACTCACAGCGGTCCAGATCAAGGAACATGCAACAACAGTAGTCCAGTTTCAGCAGTGTCTATCATACGTTCCTAGCATACAAATAAGTAATCAAGGAACAAGAAGCAGCAGATATTTCCTACAAGTCAGTAACAATCACCAATAAGTGCCGAAACGTATGCAAGTAATTAATGCAATCTGTCACTCACAGCGGTCCTGAGCAATGCAAGTAATCAACGAACATGCAACAACAGTTGTCCAGTTTCAGCAGTGTCTATCATACGTTCCTAGCATACAATTAAGTAATCAAGGAACAAGCAGCAGCAGATGTTTCCATATAAGTCAGTAACAATCACCAATAAGTACCAAAACATATGCAAGTAAGTAATGCAATCTGTCACTCACAGCGGTCCTGATCAAGGAACATGCAACAACAGTAGTCCAGTTTCAGCAGTGTCTATCATAGGTTCCTAGCATACAATTAAGTAATCAAAGAACAAGAAGCAGCAGACATTTCCATACAAGTCAGTAACAATCACCAATAACTACCGAAACATATGCAAGGAAGTAATGCAATCTGTCATTCACAGCGGTCCTTAGCAATGCATGTAATCAAGGAACATGCAACAACAGTTGTCTAGTTTCAGCAGTGTCTATCATACGTTCCTAGCATACAATTAAGTAATCAAGGAACTAGCAGC
>JAANYP010002568.1:0-11347 GCA_020465985.1 Centrapalus pauciflorus
TGAACAGGCTGGACATAAACTGTCTACGCTGCTCTACACTGTTGAGCAGCTTGGGCATTTTAAAGTGTTCTGTTCTTTGTGAACAGAACCTGTTCTTTGTGAACAGGCTAAACACTTTATGGAATTTGTTTCCAAGTCATCATGTATTGTTTTTTACTACAAGATCAGTTTACAAAGTCGAAGACAAAGTGGAAAACAGAACTGCTCAGCCTGCCCACGCTGTTCTGTAACATGAAGACAAAAGGATATTTGAAAAAGGGTGACAGACCTTTTTCTTATATCAAAATAGGCCTTTACAGGAAAGAAAGACGCAAAGTTGACATTCCTAAATTAGTTAAAGGCAATGCAACAGTAGACAAAGTAAAAAGACAAAAGTTCTGCACATATGAAGACAAGTCTGCTTTTCAGAAAAGTGCAGAAAAGGTTATGTTGTCTTTTCAACAAGACTTTTCCTTTTCATTCTGTCCAATGAAGATGTTTCTCTGAGATCCTCTAAGTGAGTATAAAAGGAAGCTTCTAAGGTCAGAAAGAAGGTGAAGAAAAAAGCTAAGTGCTTAAACCAAGAGTGAACGTGCAAGTGTGATCTTCATGCATGCAAGTCTTCTGTAAAACAGCATCTGTGTGATTAAGCTGTTTTACCTAAGCTGTTCCTTAAGTCTTGTAAACACAATGAGTGCTTCTTAGTGAGTGTATTCATTGTATACTAGTTCGAGTCTGTCTTAGACTAGTAAGCATACTGTTGTATCTGTCATCTCAGCTTGAACTCTTCCGCATTCAAGCTTGTTTGTAATTAACAAATTGTTGATAATACATACAAACATTGAGAAAAGAGTGTGTAGTTTTTAAATTGCTGTATTCACCCCCCCTCTACAGCTTATAACTATATACTTTGGGAACCTCTCGGGACCTACAAAAACTATGTGTGATTTTCAACAAAATATTTGATACACACATAAAAGGAAGTTTTGAGCTGAAAAGAAATATTTTTCTGATTCTCTGAATAAATCATTGAGGTTAATTGATCTAATATATTTGATTTTCATAATCTCGTTTCTTATGAGATTCTCTTTGTTACAATGCTTCCAATTTATACTGGATTCTCCCGTTATCTCTCAAGTGCTAACTCTTTCAAGAAAATCTGATTCTTTTCATATCATATATCTGATTTTCTATTTCATTCTGATATCTCCCATATTATCTGAATATAATATCTTTGATATCCCTTGAGCTTCAAAGCAGAAAATCTTTCTGCTGACTCGATTTTGAACCTAATTTGTGTGATAGGCATAAATATCGCTTCTATGGTCTAACCAGAACCGGAAGACCGACCCAAGAAGCAAACCAACTGTAGTTTGTGTCGGTGAGGGTTCTTTAGGTCTATTAGTTGAGAAGTATCAATTATCACGAGATACTGACAGGGTCGAGCTGAGGTAAAATGTAAATGAGAGGGATATATTAAAAGGAGATGGTGGTGCATCAGATCATGGTTATGTTGTAAAACTGGCTGAATTTATTACTCAAAAGTGAGACGGAGGGAGCTTAGTTGAAAAATGCTAAAGGATTTAAAGAAAAGAAAATCATACCTACACTGTGTCTGCTGGGTAAACCACATAATCTATCAAGCCCTAGGCGACTTGATATTGAAAAAGACGTCATGGACCCAGTGACGCATGCACTTAACCCCACCAACCACTCAGTTATCTCTCAAAAGATTTTTGTTTCAAGAATCACGGAGATATAGCACATTTCTATCGATATATCATTTAGATATTATTGATATTGAAACAAGGAAGACATTTGCTCCGGTCTCCAATTTCATTTGATGCACATTGTGCCTAGAGCTATATATATACACTTTTAGGACACATCGAGTGTAACAGTCTGCGTGACTATAAACTGCTAGTCCAAAGTGACTAAGCCGGAACAAATAAGAGGGATTCTTTCATGATAAAGGAATTCACGATGACTATTTGGAAATCCTACCAGTGTTAACATCACGCCAGCGCTGAACGTAGTCACAGAGACTATGTCTATTGTGCAAACAGGAATCCTATGTGGACCTGGACTCGTTATTTCATGAATTTATTTTATTTTCCCCAAAGTTGAAAAGCTTTGTTTCATTCTAAAAGAGTATTCATTTTAGAGGGAGTGAGATAAATTTGTTTAGTTTAGGGGGAGTGAGATAACTTTTTTAGTTTAGGGGGAGTGAGATAAATTTTTTAGTTTAGGGGGAGTGGATATCAGTTTGAGGGGGACAAAGTTACTTTGTAACACTTCTGAAATTGGCAATTGTTCTTGTATTTCATTTATTGTAAACTTCAATGAATCAATGTCTCTGAAGATTTTGCATGATGTTCATATTTCTTATGATCATCATGAGGGGGAGAAAAGCTGAATTTCAGAGACAACTGAAGACAATATCAACAGCATCGCAAGACAATTGATCAAGGGAGAGATTCAAAAGATATTCATGATTTAAGGGGGAGTGTGCTTACAAGAAATGAGAAAGTCAGAGAAGAAGAGATTTGAAGATCAGAGAGAAACAATAAAGAAGAAGATTCTATTATAAGATTCAGAGATAAAGGAAAGAAGAAGATTCAAGAAAAGATTCACCCTGAACAGAGAACTTTAATTGAAAATTATTTTCATCTCTAAGGGGGAGATTGTTGGGTACAATTATAATAGAGATGAAAACAATTAATTATACAAGTTCAGGGGGCTTTATGTAAATACTTAATTCTTGTATTTTGTATAAATAACAGTAGGTGCTACTGTTTAGTAAGACGTATGTTGATAGAAGAATTCCTAGGGTGAGAAGATTGCTTTGCAAGAAAGTCAAAATAACATCAATGTAATATTTCTCTTAATCTAAGCATTCGACTTTATGTGTTTATAATTGTGTTCATATGATTGTGTTTAATGTTGTTACGAATTGCATGAAATGTGAATTCACACTCGTGTATTACATGGATACCTCTAATAATTTTGTTTTCTTAAAAATATATAAACTTAAAATTAAAATTCAATATTCAAACTTTTAATACTAATGATATTTAATATATCTTATTATAATTAATTTATGTATAAATCATTTAAATAAAAAAAATAATCATTAATAACTTTTATGTTTATTATTAGTAGAGTAAATTATAGTAATGGTCCCTTTGATTTGTTCAAAATTATAAAAACGGTCCCTCAACTTTCAAAGTTGCAGTGGCGGTCCCTCAAACCACTTTTTACTTGCAGAATTGGTATTTCTATTTCTAAAATCTTTAAAAATGACAATTTTGCCCTCCTCTCATATACAACTTTGATAATTTCAATTCTGCTCATTTTTCTTAATTTTTTAGTTTTGGTTTTAAATTTGAAATATTAATTTAATAAATTATGATTTGATTAATTATTAAATATAATAATATTATTATTACTATTATTATTGTTAATTATACCTATTTATTTACTAAAAAGTTATTTGTATTTATATACTTAATTAGTTAATTTATGCATCTTTTGATGTATTCAATTTATTTATCGAAGTTTTATTTATTTATATTTTATTGGTTAAACTATTTGTATAAATTTATTATTTATACTTTTCCAACTATTTCATTACGTTAATAAATCTTGAATTTACCTAAATTTTGATTTACATTTACTAATTCATTACATTTTGATTTAAGTTTACTAATTTATTATTTTTTATTTAACTATTTTGCTACGCATATATGTTTTTATATAAAGGTATTATTTTATATGTTTGGATTTAAATCTTTTGTTATTGATGCGTGCAGATCACACATCAAGTTTTAATGTCTAAATGAACCCAAAGTATAAATTACACAACTGGCAGTGTACCAATCGTGTGGAATATAGCTTTGAGAATCACCCAAGATTTATCGAACTCAGGGAACAGAATAAAGAAAGGAGACTCCAATACTACAACCTAAACCAATATTTAGCTATTTCAGACTTTTTGAGGAAATTATCTAGAGACAATAATTAAAATTAACTAACCGAATATCTAATGCAAACTAAGTAACACAAGAATAAAACGTTAAACTAATTTTTTATTGGCTTTTTCGAAATAATTAAAAACTAATACCGGCAAACAATAATTAAACTAAATAACGATCGCAAACAACAAATGACAACTAAATAAAACCAACCAAACAAACTAAAACAGAATCAAAACAGAATTGACTTAAGCAAGTAAAAAACGATAATAAATTAATGTTACGAAACTCTTATATTACGAAAGCGTCACCCACTTGGAATTAAAAATACTATAATTAATTGGCAATGGATTGAATTGATTGACTTAAAATAAATCGGTAAATAACCAATTATAAATTCAATTAAGCCCGGATTTTGGTTTAATTTACCGATTAATTAATTACTTCAAGTTAAATTATTTTATCTTTATAACCATGTGATGAAAACAAAGCAACTCATCCAGACTCCAATATTAACTAATAAATCTTATTATCGCAACACAATGCATAAAGATAATCAATTAACACTGAAATCCAACTAATTAACTTTGTCATTTTAAAAATCAAACTTTATGGTTTATTAACTCTATTATCGCAACAAAATGTCTAAGAATTAACAAACACATAAAATTCTAGGTTAACAATCAATAATCAAATCATTATTTTCGCAAAACAATGCTAAAAGATTAATAAAAATATGATTTTTAACAAGAAAACATGAAATAATCAAGAATTCGACAAATATAAACCAAAACCCATCAATCAATCCAATAATATATCAATTAATATATAGAATTCGTTATCCCAAGCGAGTGAACAAGAAAACTACTCACCATTCATATTAGAAACGAAAATTAAACTCAAATAAATAACAACCATTACGAAATCAGAAAGATTAAGGAACGAATGTACCAAAACTGCAGCTATCTATGAAGAAATTGGGTTGGATATCCTCCCCAACTTAGTTGGTGACACTAACATTTAACTAAAACAAATAAATAGTTAAAATAATCCACCTTTTTGTAGGGAATCACGATTGCACTAATCACGTGCAACAAGCCGTTAAACCCCTCGGTATCCCGAGTGGACGAGTGTTGTCTCGTGAGGGTTTCCAAAAACACACCCACAAAGTTTTCTGGGTTGCCTCCTAGGAAGCGCTAAGTTTTACATCTTCAGCCAGACGTACTGCTCCTATACTAGTCTAAGTATGTTTGCGATCTTTTAACATGATTTGTTCAGAGACTAGCATATTATTTGTGGTCCATTTAACCTATGTCTAATGGAAACCATGGTATTTCAAAAATTAACAATAATTGTTCATCAGGGAAGGAGTCCCTAATATGACCAGTTAAGTCTAATGGACAAATTGGGAGTCTGGACAGGTGGTCGACAACAACATTCTCAGTTCAACCTACTGCCTCTTTGTATTTTACTAATACTTGCAGTAAAGTTTTTTCTTGTGCCTCGGTCAGATATGATGAAATAATGACTGGAAGAGTGTCATTCTGACCTAAGAAGGCATACTTCAAATGCATAGGTAAGGCTTTTAACTCTAGAACATGTGGTTGTTCTATTGAAGGCCTTACAGAGTGAGGCAAATCAATCGGTAATTCCTCAGTCTTATGGATCCACGGTGGTTTTTTAGGTTTCAGTGTGGATTCCATGCCTGCCTCAAGCTCATTGTATTGATAAGAGTTAATTTTAGCGTTCTCGTGCTTAACAAAGAATAGCTCAGTGGTATCCTTGGCACTGATTAGTGAACCATGCTGCTGTACAAGTTCATCCACCGCATCTATCATGTAACATTCAGAATCGATTGAAGCAGCAGTGGAAGCATTGAACACATTTAATCGCAGCTTGCGATTTCCAAAAGCAATACTTACGGCTCCCGTTCTACAATTGATTTGAGCATTAATAGTGGCTAAGAACGGTCTGCCTAAAATATATGATGGTTGATTCTCTCCAAAAGAACTCTTTGTATCTAGGACTAAGAAGTCTGTCGGCTAGTAAAAATCTTCTACTTTTACTATAACATCCGATAAGATACCCCTTGGACTTTTTGTTGACCGATCTTCCAGCTGTAGAATTATATATGTGGTTAACTGGCCTAGATAATGTTTGTCAAACAAATTTCCAGGTAAAATGTTTACACTGGCTCCAAGGTCGAGTAATGCCTTTTTGATTTGCACATTGCCAATTCTCACTAGAATCAAAGGTGATCTAGGATCTTTCAACTTTAGTGGCAAGGAATTAGATATCACTGCACTCACTTGCTCAGTTAAGTTGATCTGCTTGGGAAGCGAGACCTTAAACTTTCTTTTCTGCGTGCAGAGGTCTTTTAGAAATTTGGCGTAAGAGGGTATTTGTTGAATAGCCTTAACCAATGGAATATTGATCTTGACTTGATTGAATAAATCCCACAAATCCTCGGGTTGTGGACCTCTCTAGCCAAATGAAGATGATTTTGGATTTTCAGAGCAGCGGCGTAAGGAGGAGGAGCTGTGGTGTTCTGATCTTTAACCGCCTCCCCAACTTTGGGATTTTGAATGTCTGCCTTAATTGGTTCCTTGAAATTAACTTTCTTAGAACTTTCCTTCTTCTTTGAATCCGCTGTCTCTCGTACACGACCTCAGTGTCGATGTCTTAATCTACTTCTTGTTCATTTGGCATTTCGATCTTATTATCTACTTTTCTACCACTTCTCAGGGTAGTCACCTTGGATACTTCATCAACTTCATGCTTCTTCTCTTTGCCATGTGCGTGCGAAGGGTTTAAAACAGTGTTACTCGAAAGCTTCCCCTCCTCTCGTCTTGTGAGCGATTCGGCTATCTGACCCATTTGGCGACTCAACATCTCGTTAAAAGCCAATTGTTGCTTCATGAATTCCGCAAACTCTGAAAATTGAGAAGAACTCGTATTGTCTCCATATGAAAGTGAGGTTGATCATGTTGGTTTGGATTGTAATATCGATCATCCTTAGCAGCTGAAGTTGAACCATATTGATATTCTCTTCGTGGTGGTTCATACATTGGTTTAGATTGATGATCGGTAGGCTGATCATTTCTTCATCGAGAATTAGGATGATTTCTCCATCCCGGATTATAGGTTTCCGAAAATGCGTTATCCCTCTTTCGATGCGCTCTGAAACCATATACTTCGTTCGCATATTCTTTAGTGGGTTGCACTTGAGGACATGCTTCAGAATGACGAAATGGATCCCCACATATTACACATTTAACTTATGCAATAGGGTTTTGGCTAAAACCCTTTATTAGTTGATCTATCTTCTTTTTGAGTTCTGAGATTTCACTTTTTACTTCAAGTTTCCAGGCATTGTCTATACCCATCACATGAACTCCGATATTATTTTCAGAACCGGCTTGAACTTTTAGACCTTTACTGAGTTTATTCAGTAATTCCCAAGCCTCATCATCTTCTTTAGTTAAGAATGTGCCACCAGTAGCGGCGGTGATCATGTTCCGGCTTTCTTGACTCACACCATCAAAGAAAGTTTTGATGAGCATCCATTTTGGAACCTCATGGTGTGGACAAGCTCTTAGCAGTTCATTCATTCGATCAAATGCTTCATAAAATTGCTCACTAGGTTTTTGTTTAAAACCGGTGATCTCTTTTTGTTTCTCATTGGTTTTACTTATGGGGTAATACTCAACGAGAAATTCACGCTTCATTTGATCCCAGGTTGTGATGCTATTGGTGGGTAGCGACACAAACCAATTTTTGGCTTTCTCTTTTAACGAGAAAGGGAATAGTCGAAGTTTTAAACCATCGGTGATTATACCTCGAACATGATTAACTTTGCAAATAGCTGTGAATTCAGCTAAATGCTCGTAGGGTTCCTCACTAGGCATTCCTCTAAAGATAGGAAGAATTTGTAATAATTGAGGTCGAACTTCGGGTTCGTTCTCATTTTCCGGATATCGAATAGGTGAGTGATCGGGCACATCACCAGGGCAATAATGTGACTCAACAGTTCTTCTTAATTGTTCACCCATTTCGACAATTAAAGGTTCCAATACTTCGGCTTCGAGATTTATTGATAAATTCGGCTCCTTGAAAATTGGAAATTTTTCCTCTTGATTAATTACGTCCTCTGCGCACCTTAGATTACTCTTGAACTTCAGTACTTAGTTAACTAATTATTTGTTATTTTTATTTTTATTTATTTTTTTGTGGTAAAACAACTAAATGCATATCATTTGTATCACACAAAATATTCAATCATCCAAATACGTCAATACATAACAAAGATTCAAAAGGTAACACTTAGCCGTAGATCCTCCGCAAACGGCTATGGTGTTTAGCCGCTCATCGTGTGCCCTTCATCGGGATCGGTTGGAGACATCATCATATCTCGAGCGGTTGCAAACCACCTTCTTCGTACTTCAATCGTGAATCAACTCCGGCAGGGCTTCACCGCTTTTTTCAACACTCGGGGACCTCCTAAAAACGATTGCAAACGACCCCTATTTATAGAGAAGAAGAAAATTAGGATTTCTGGCTCAAAAACGCGTCTGCAGGTTTTTTACACGGCAGGGGCGTAGCCCTACGTCCCCCCTGCGCCCGGGGGTACGCCAGCCTGCGCTGGAACTGATTTGGAACTTTTGGAGCGTAGGGGGGCATAGACTTGGGGCGTAGCCCTACTCCCCGACCTGCTCGGTTCGCGCTGAATTTTCTCGTGATGCTTTGAAATGACTTATGAACCCTGAAACACAAATATGAAGTAATAATATGGAAGTTACGAAGTATCAGTGCTTAAAATGAGCCTAAAATGATACCGAAAACACGTAAAGTTATAGTCCTATCATATAACAGATTAGCTTTCGCCATACGGAGAAAAGTGACTTAGGTTCGGAGTATGGGCTGACGATATTAGGATTATGACGACTCATACACTGAACATCCTTCAAAGAAAGACGAAAACAGACAGAAAATTTAACTTTTCAGGGGTATTGCCCCTAAAATGGATCAACTAAACTACCGGTGTTGGTTGTTTCTTAAAGGTCACACCGTTCCCAGACAACGGCGCCAAAAACTTGACGCGTGCGAATCACACCTCAGGTATTAATGTCTAAATGAACCCAAAGTATAAATTACACAAACGGCAGTGTACCAATCATGTGCAATATAGCTTTAAGAATCACCCAGGATTTAGCGAACTCACGGAACATAATAAAGAAAGGAGACTCCAATACTACAACCTAAACTAATATTTAGCTACTTTGGACTTTTTGAGGAAATCATCAACTAGAGACAATAATTAAATTAATTAACCGAATAACTAATGCAAACTAAGTAACACAAGTATAAAAAGTTAAACTAATCTTTTATTGGCTTTTTCAAAATAATTAAAAACTAACACCGACAAACACTAATTAAACTAAATAACGATCGCAAACAACTAATGACAACTAAATAAAACCAACCATCCAAACCAAAACAGAATCAAACCAGAATTGACTTAAGCAAGTAAAGAACGATAATAAATTAATGTTACGAAACACTTATATTACGAAAGCACGTCACCTACTTTGAATTAGATAACTATAATTAATTAGCGATGGATTGAATTGATTGACTAAAAATAAATCGGTAAATAACCAATTATAAATTCAATTAAGCCCGGATTTTGGTTTAATTTATCGATTAATTAATTATTTCAAGTTAAATTATTTTATCTTTATAACCATGTGATGAAAACAAAGCAACTCATCCAGACTCCAATATTAACCAATAAATCTTATCATCGCAACACAATGCATAAAGATAATCGATTAACATTAAAATCCAACTAATTAACTTTGTCACTTTAAAAATCAAATTTTATGGTTTATTAACCCTATTATCGCAGCATAATGTCTAAGAATTAACAAACGCATAAAATTCTAGATTAACAATCAATTATCAAATCATTATCGCAATACAATGCCTAGAAGAGATAATCAACTATAATTTTTTCATTCAAAGCATCGTTCCTTTTAAAAACGCTTTTTAATTAACACTTTATATTCACAAAACAATGCTAAAAAATTAATAAAAATCTGATTTTTAACAAGAAAACATGAAATAATCAAGAATCCGACAAATATAAACCAAAACCCATCAATCAATCCAATAATATACCAATTAATACATAGAATTCGTTATCCCAAGCGGATTAACAAGAAAACTACTCACTTTAGAAATCGAAATTAAACTCAAATAAATAACAACCATTACGAAATCAGAAAGATTAAGTAACGAATGTACCAAAACCGTAGCTATCTATGAAGAAATCATACTCTAAAGTCGAACCAAATGCTCTAAATCTTCAAGAAATCAAAACCCTAGACTAATCTATGATTAACTACGTAATAATGAAGAAAAACGAAGGAGAATGTCTTTGAAAATCGCAACTATTGTGAAACACCCCGTTCAAATAACGCGGCGCTTTTGCTATAATTCTGCAAAATAAACTTAAAAATCTAATATAACAAAAGTTATCTAAGTTCAAACCTCAAATTTAGTGTAAAATAAACTAAATCATAAACATTCAGAGTACGCTAAAATAAGTAATCTAGTTATTACAACCCAATTGAAAGTCTAGGGATCTACCCATCCCAATTACAATTTTAGCAAATATAACAGAAAAGTGCGGAAGTCATTCTGATACCACGAGCTCTCAAACCCTGGACCCTGAAGCAGGTGCTTTCCCCTTATCAGCTAAACCTGAAAAATTACCCCCACAACCGGGGTAAGCCGTCGCCTAGCGAGTAACAGATTTAATAGCACAAATAAACAAAAATAATATGAATGATACAATTATCGGCACAAATTTCAACATGTGTAGCACCCGGCCTTCCCAGCAGTGCGTCCACGATTAGGTAGTCTGTGTAGCATCCGGCCTTCCCAGCAATGCATACACAGTAACACAGCTTGCGGCACTCCCGACTTACAGCGTATAAAAATAATATGCAGCCACACAGGCATGCAATCATAACATAAATACACAGTATGCATACCGGGGAAAATAAGGGTTATCAGGTAACAACTCAGGGTAATGAAATGAATAGCATGTATCAAAGGCAATATGGTAGTGAAATGAATAAGCATGGTAAAAGAAATGAATCAGATAACCAGTACAAACATATCATAAATGATCATTCATGAAATTAAATCAATTACTCACTGTGCTTGCAATCCGTACTCGCCAAGCGACTAATCAATATCAGCTGAAAACCCTACTGAGAATCGCACGTCTCAATCAAGTCACTATAATCCTGATAACAAGGTATATTGCTTATTTATCAATTCTAGAAGTAACTAAATCTGAGGGATTAAATCAGTAAATTTTGATT
>JAANYP010002569.1:0-20000 GCA_020465985.1 Centrapalus pauciflorus
CTGTATCAGTAAACTCAATCCCATGACTCTCAAGTTCTGTCAATAGATGATAAAACCGGGTGATGATGTCATCCAGTTGTTCATCCTTTAACGCTTTGAAGATTGCGAACTGTTGTTTCAACAGCTCTGTACGCTTTCTGCGAACCCGAGGATTACCCTCACACCTCTTCTCTAGCGACTCCCAAAGTTCTTTCGACGTCTTCTGAGTCCTAAATGTGTGCAGGATATCTTGAGGCAAAGCCATTCGGATCAGCGAGAAAGCTTTGTTTTCGGCTTCATATAATTTCTTGTCATCCTCCTTCATCATTTGGTATGACAAGACTTTCTGACGACCTTCAACTTCTGAGACCGGTGGAATATACCCTTCGTCGATGCACACCCACATGCGCATGTCGTTAAACCGAACGAAATCGGTAAACCGATCTTTCCACCAGTAATAGTCCTCGACTTTCATCAGCTTAGGCGGTGCGTTTGCCTTCCCGACCTCGTGGTCCATTTCTAGGAATTTCTGGAGATTTGACATCTTTTCAAAAAGGAATTGAATTGGAACTTAATTAATTTAATTCAAAACTGATTTAGACTCACTCTTTCGAATCTAGGTAGATTCGAAACTAATTAAGATTAAATCTTTTGGGATTAAATTCGATTAAGTGTTGAAATTCAATTAGATTCGAAATTATGTCAGATTCGAAAAGTCACTAGATTCGATGGTCCTTAGATTCGAGGGTCAGCAAACTCGAAGTAACAGCAGATTCGAAACCTCTATTCGAAACTAAACTAGATTCGAAATAAACTCGAAACTGAATAGATTCGAGATCCTATTCGAATGAAGCAACAAACTCGAAATAGATTCGAAACCTACTGAAACAGACTCGAAAGGAGCAGATTTTGGTTAGACTCGAGACTAAGTGTAACCCTAATTACCCCTATTAGATTCGAGCGCCGCAAACTCGAAAAACAGCTAATACTTTGAATTTTTAACGATTTTCAGATTAAACCAGTATTTTTCTAATGAAAAATAAAGGTTTCGATCAAAAACGTAAAAAACCACAAAGTATTTTCTGAATAAGAATTTGTTAAGCTCAAAAAACTCGATTTTGAGAGAAAAACCGTCCAACTAGCGTCAAGAAACCTAGAATGTATCGAGATGAACACGAAGAACACCAAGAACACTCCGTTGGCTCTGATACCACTTGTAAGGTCTACCACTAAGAGATCTATCTAGACGCGGAGCCGTCAACGAGTGCGGAATCCTCGTTAACGGGTAGACGGAAACAACTCTCAACTACGAAACACGGAGACTATCAGAGGCTGAACGAACGACTGACGAACGATCCTACGAACTGATTCTTTCCGAAAAAGCACTAAAGCTGATGATAAACTCGAGATCGCTTTAAGCTTAATTCCTCACGAATTCTGCTAAAAGTCTGATAATATCTCGAGTCTATCCCTAATTATAGACCCTGATTCGAGTCTGTTTGGGCCAAACTCGAATCTGGCCCATGGCCCATTCGAGTCTGTCCACAAAGACACTCTCGAATATGGTCATATTCGAATCTGTGGCTACATTCGAATCTATCACAGATTCGAATGCCAAGCCATGTATGATTCGAATCTAGCATTTAACATAAACAACTAAGTGTTGAAACTTATGTTTTTACCTTATGAATGATTTTATCTTTGTACTTTATGTTTGAACTTCTTGTAATACGTTACATCAAGTTCAAACATACAAACACTAATAAATATCAACCATATGTATAAACATATATAACACACACTTGCTAAAATCACAATGTAGGAACACTTACACTGCTATCGTCACACAGGATGTACCAACAGGTACCATATCGACAAATCACCTTAGAGTACAAGTATAATCCGGTTAAAAGAAAAAGTAAGTTAGTCATATTCGTACTTTCAGTATAGTAAAATGTAAGAGTCATGTCATCGTTTGAATAAAAAAAAACGTCATGTCAGCATAGTTACCGGTTATACGTACCATATCGACAGATCACCTTTTAGTACAACTACCATCCGTTAAAAAAAAGTAAATTAGTCATATCGATAATTTCAGTAAAGTAACATACATTTGCATGACTTTAACCCTTGTTTTTTATTGAAAAAACTTAAAATTGTATTATTATTTTTTATCTACGTTTAATTAATTCAGAATGTTTCTTTTGTTTGAAAAATCAAAAATCAAATGGTTCACCGCTTTTTGATAAAAATTAGAAACGAAATGGGGTTCATCAGTTTTTTGATAAAAAAAATTAATAACGGAATGATTATCGTTGTTTGAAAAAAATCAAAAATCAAAATGGTTCATTGTTTTTTGATCAAAAAAATTAAAATCATAATGGTTCATCATTTATTTGATTTAAAAAATACATCGGAGTGGTACGTAAGTTTTTTTATCTTCGTTAAATTAAAATCGGAATGACTTTTTAAAAAAAAAAATAAAAAATCAATTTGGTTCATCTTTTTTTAATAGAAAAAATTAATACCATTTTAATTTTTGTTTTTTTCGTTAAAAACGACGAATTGCAATACCACGAACCATTTTGATTATATTCTTTTTTCCAAATGAAAAAAGTTAAAACACGTCATTGTTTTAATTTTTTTTTCAATAGAAAAAAGAAATAAATCATTTTGATTTTAATCTTTCGAACGAAAAAAATTACAACTAGTTTTTATTTTTCTTAAATGAAAAAAAGAATAGAGAAAGATTTGGATTCTCAATAAATAATTAAAATAAATTGAATCAGGAATATCATATAGTAATTTAAATAAATAATTATAGTAATATATAAAAAAAAGGTTAACATTAATAATAAAAATAAACATACAAATAAATATTAATTATTAAAAAAAATGAATAAAAAATAAATTGTTACATTTGTACAATTAAATTATAAAAAAGAAAGAAATATTATATATATATATATATACATATATATATATATATATATATATATATATATATATATATATATATATATATATATATATATGAAAATAAATTGTAATATAAAGAAATGAAGAGAAATAAAGAATAAAGAATAAAAAGTATGCTAATTACACAAATGGTCCCTGAAAGTTAAAAAAAATGTCACTCAGGCTAATGGCTCAAGTTAACTGTCGTTACTTTCAGGGACCAAAATGTTACAACTTTTCGATTTTAGGGACTTGTGGTGTAATAAAATTATTTAGGGACTAAAACCGTAATTTCATATAAACCATAGGGACCATCTATGTAATTTAGTCTATATTTTTTATTTAAAATATTTTTTATCGGAAACAATACCGGTGACTCTATTAGCGGCGACATCAATAGCGGCGAAATTTAATTTGACCAATAGCAGTCATACGACCGGGACAATAGCGGCAACTTGTCGCCCCTAATACCCTTAATTCAGTGGTTACGTATGAAGTATTGTAATCGTTTACTAATTTACATTTGATGTTGGTAGTAACATATATATCTTATTCATTGTTTTCCTAAATTTTTTTTGTCTAATTGATCCTGCTTATTATTTTTCCAATAAATATAAATTTTTTATTTTTAATTTCTAGTTTATAAAACCATTAAATATATAAATTTCATTTTCATATTAAAAAATATGACTATGTACTTTGAATTAATTAAACAATATATTTGATTAATTAATAATACCAAGTCATGATCGATGGTGCGTGCAATATCAAATGAAATTTAATGAGGTTTATGAAATGAAATAATTAGTATTATCAAACACTATAAACATTATAAATCTGCTTTAATTAATAGTCCAAATTTAAATCATCTGATTCTTTGATATAAATGGAGATTTGTTCATATTCAGAATATTATTAGTGCCAATTTATTGTATCAACATTGTTATTGTTATAACTAACATTAGACATTGTAAAACGCACCGTATTGGTGCTATACGGTGTCGTTTTGTTAATTTCAATAATTTACAAAATCAGCCCCTGTAGTTTGTATTAAATTTTGGATTTGGTCCATATATTTTTGATTTATCAAAATTAATTATTATTATCAAGGTTTACAACTTTACATTCAACATTGTTTCTTATCTATTAACTTTAACTAAAAATTGTTTATATTTTTTACCATTCTAATTAAAAATTATTAACAACTCCTTATTCTACTAAAACAAATAGGTATAAAAATATAATAAAATATTAATATATTTAATCAATTAAAAAATATTTCGAATTAATTTGGTTTGTCGTTTTTCCATTTCGTTAACTTGGAAATCGAAATGGTACATCCTTTTTCTACTAAAACATTAAAAATTAGATTGTTTGGTTGTTTTTTTACTTTTGGTTAAATCAAAAATCAAAATGGTTATTCGTTTTATCCGTCCAAACTACTTAAATTTGATTGTTTTTTTCCTATTTGGTAAGCCATTTCGCTGGAAAAATTGAAATATTCGTTGTTTCAATTTTAAATATTTTCGCTCGAAAAAACAACGAACCATTTCGGTTTTAAATTTAATCAAACGAAAGAAACAACCACTTAATTTAATTATTAATATTTTTGCTCAGAAAAAATGGTGAACCATATTAAATTTAAATGAATGAAACTAACACCGACTGATTTAACTTTAAATGTTTTCGCTCGGAAAAAAATAAAGAACTTTGATTTTTAATTTAACCAAACGGGAAATCAACTAATCCATCTATAAATTTTTCCGATAAGAAAAAATGACGAATTATTATATCACTTTTTAATTTTTTAACGGGAAACAATGAAATTTTTTAAAGCTTAATAATTATTGAGTTCAATATTTTTTATGTTTTTATATTTGTAAATAAAAGTATTCAGTTTGTACATCAACTTCTTCAATATTTAACCAAATATTGATTAAATATTTAAATAATGAAAATTTCTGCTTCCACCTCAACTTGAAAAATTAAATAACAGTGATTCATTTTGTTTTGTGTTTGCTTTTTGCCTTTTGTCTCACAAGATGTATATAAAACATCAACTTTTGTTATTCATTTTACTTTTTACCAATAAAATCAACATGCTTTTCGTATTTTTGCGGTATAGCCTATTCGTTTTACTTTTTACCAATAAAATCTGTTAGTTATTTGTTTGTTTTTGATTTTTGGAATTATTCATTTTTGACGAAAAAAAATCATTAAATTTGAGGGCTTTTCGTGGCATGTTTGTATTTTTGTGAAAAATATGGGACCGATTATGAAAAAAAAAACAATTTTTTTTCCGAATACCTAAAAGAAAACAATAACATGAGGACTTTATTGGTAAAAAATAACATTGAGGGACGAAACCATTTGCATATAAAACCCTAAAAAAACAATATACTTTAAACATCAATAATTTAATCATACCAAATTTGTAAAAAAAAAAACATGTAACCCACTAATGCTTAAATACACAAATGTAGTTACGTTGTTGTCATCATTAAATTATATTCTATTTCTTAACATCATATTTTAACTTTAGCGATAAAAACTACATATTTTTACGGATACCCACAGCAACGCGTGGGCAACCACAACACTAGTTATCTAACAAACACACACTAGCTACGATGATACAATCATTTTCTATTGCTATTGATTTGAATAATAGACTATTCAGACTAGTTATTAAAGGGTTTTAATTAAAGATTCCCATACACACATATAAATGAGATCCTATTGTAAATTAAACATTCGTTAGAACTATGAGAAATATTAAATCAAATAATAAATATGTTGAATCAATGTGTTATTACGTGATTCAACAAAAATATTGAATTAAAAAAATGACCACTTTGTGTTTGATTGTTGAATCACGAATTAACACATTGATTTAACACATATGTTATTTGATTAACTAATTTGTATATTGATTCACTAAGTTGTAAATGATCAAATAAGTGTTGTGAATGATCATTACAAGTTAAGTGTTGTGAATGATCAAAAAAATGTTGTGAATGATAAAAAATGTGGTGAATGATCAAATAAGTGTTATGAATGATCAAAAAATACCGTAAATGGTCAAATAATTCTTGTAAATGATCAAATAAGTGTTGTGAATGATCAAATAAGTAAAGAAGAATTGTATATAGTCAAATAAGTCTTTTGAATGATCAAATAAGGAAGAATTGTGAATGATCAAATAAGTATAGAATAATTGTAGATAGTCAAATATTTTATGTGAATGATCAAATAATTCTTGTAAGTGATCAAATAAGTGTTGAAGAATTGTGAATGGTCAAATAAATATTGTGAATAATCAAATAAGTGTTGTGAACGATCAATTAAGTGTAGAAAGATTTATAAATAGTCAAATAATTCTTGTGAATGATCAAATAAGTGTTGTTAATGGTCAAATATATGTTGAAGAATTGTATATGGTCAAATAAGTATTGTGAATGATCAAATAAGTGTTGAGAATGATCAATTAAGTATTAATTAAGTGTTGTGCATATTTTATAAGTGTTGTGAATCATCGTTATTACTACGAAAATACCTTTGCAGTTCAAAAAAAGGGCACACCTGATTTTCTCCTCTTTTACTCTCAACTCAATTCTCATGGATACATTTTTGAACCCATATATATATATATATATATATATATATATATATATATATATATATATATATATATATATATATATATATATATATGAGATTATTTATTAAAGAACCACACATGTATTGGATTATTTATTAAAGAACCACAAAAAATATTTAGGATAATGTAACATCCCGACATTTAATACGTAGAATTATTTTATTGGATATTTATATTATTATTATTGTGTTGTTAAATATAATCTCGGTTAGTGGATTAAGTGTCGGGATCGAGTTATATGTGGCACCGGATTTTTATTTTAGTGGATTATTAAAAATTATGAGATCACAAAGTTAAATGGGTTAAATTGATATTAATATTGAAAACGCGGTATTTGGTTCAGATTATTGGGTATCGGGTTGCCATTATTAGAAAATATATATAAAGGGTTTTATTTGAAACTTTGGTGGCGTTTGGTTCGCAGAATATTTTAAAAGAAATTGGAATCTGCAAGGAATTGAAATTGGAATCCAAATCATGTTTGGTTGGCTAAAAATAAAATTGGAATCTAATTTCATAATTCGTTGGTAGGGTAGGATGAGTGGGTGGGTAGAGGTGGATAAGTCTCTAAGGTAGGAATAAAATGAGATGGATAGGGGTAGGGTGGGTGGGTGAGATGGGGTGGGTAAGGTGGATGAGGGATGGGTAGGTGGGTAGAGGTAGGTATGGTGGGTAGCAGGTAAGAGTAGATTGGATAGCGTAGGTAGGGTAAGGGTAGGTGGGTTGGGTGGGTAACGTATGATGGATGGTGGATGAGGGATGTGTAGGTGGTAGGGGTAAATATGGTGGGTAGCAGGTAAGAGTACGTAGGACAACGTAGGTAAGGTAGGCGTAGGTGAGTAAAAGTGGGTGGGATGGGGTAGGGTAGGGTAGGGTGGGTGGGGTGGATGAGGGATGGGTGGTAGGTACGGTGGGTAGTAGGTAAACGTAGGGTGGATAGCATAGGTAGGGTAGGTGGGTCGAGTGGGATGGGTAATATATGACGGATGAGGGATGGGTAGGTGGGTAGGGGTAGGTATGGTGGGTAGTAGGTAAGAGTATGTTGGATAACATAGGTAGGGTAGGGGTAGGTGGGTTAGGGGTGTGTGGGATGGGAAAGGGTAGGGTAGGGTGAGTGGGTAGGTAGGTAGGTATGATGGGTTGTAGGTAAGAGTAGGTTGGATAGCAAAGGTAGGATTGGCGTAGGTGAGTGGGATGGGGTGGGTGGGGTGGGGTGGGTGGGTGGGTCGGTAGGTAGGTAGGTAGGGTGGGGTAAGACTAGACATCGTGAAGTGTAGTGTGTTAAATGTAAGGGGTATTTTTGTAATCAACCACTTTCTGTTTTGAAAAGGAATTGAATTCCATCCATTGTGTGTGAAGGAATGTTATTTTCCTTCATTCATTGGAAAATTTCAATTTTGATTGAATCCAATTCCTTTTTATAGTTGAACCAAACACATGAATTGACTGGAATTTGATTCATTTCCCCTCCGATTCCCTCGGATTCCAGTGAACCAAACGGCCCCTTTGTTTCTTCCTTTTTCCAAAATTAGAAACTGAAAGCCTGTGTGTGTTTGGCTGGAGCAAACGAAGGCCTCTCAACACCGATTTCAATTATCAAGCTGTGGATTCATCACTTCTTTGTGTTCTTGGAGTAAAGAAGGTAAGGAGGTACTGATTTGTGTTGAATATGTGGGTATTGGCCTAAGGGCCTGTAGAGGATTGTTATATGAAGTTTTGTGAAGCTTATAACTGTTATAGTCGGATTATAGGGTTGAGTAAACCCCTGGAACAACCATTAGCAGCGAACAGAGCAGATCTGCCCATCCGGGATCGCGGCGCGATCCCATTAGCGCGGCCGCGATGAGTCTAACGCGGGCGGCACAGTGCGAGACGCGATTGAGAGTGTGGTTGAGATCATGAGCGCGACCGCGATAACCTGAGCGCGGCCGTGATGCCGGGTGTTTTGTCCGGGTTGGTTTTGGGCTTTGAGGCGCGTTTGGGATTATTTATGGGGTCCGATTCTGTGATTCTGTTACAGGGTCTGTGTTTAGGTTGTTTGGCGTATCATTGGGGTTTGAATTATTATTCTGGGATCCGCTTTATATACATGGTCGAGCAGACAGTGAATTGGGCCGCGATAGAGTTCAGAAGGTGAGACACGTGATCTGACAGACAGGTGAGTACTCGAGTTCTTTTCAATACGTGCGTTTATTTTGTGAGTCAGATATGCGTACTATTGTGATATGTGATATGAGACACAGACGTGGCGCCTCAGGTATGATTTTATCCACCATATTTATATGTGTTATGTGTATACGGGTTGAGATCACTTCCAGAGTATCCGCGATGGGCGATCACACAGGTGTCGAGTTCTTTCCAATAAGCGCGTTTATTTTGTGAGTCAGATATGTGTACAATTGTGATATGTGATATGAGACACAGACGTGGCGCCTCAGGAAAGATTTTATCTACCTTATTTATATGTGTTATGTGTATACGGGTTGAGATCACTTCCAGAGTATCCACGATGTGGGATCGCGCAGATTGACTGTCCCTAATTAGTCATTAAGTTTGAAACCGTATATATATATATATATATATATATATATATATATATATATATATATATATATATATATATATATATATATATATATATATATATATATATATATATATGACAGTGTTATGCCAGGTCGCTCATGTGCTTATTGAGTAGTTAACCACTGTTGTGTGCAGTCTGTTAACTGGGAACGGCGTCCCCATGAGTTGAGATGTGCACTAAGTTGAGAGATTACTTGAGAGATCATGAGGCATATTTGAGTTGTGACATCGAGCTATCTGTTGATTCTATGTGTTATGTGTTGTGTTATGTGTTTATTTCTGCAGAGTCTAACCCTCGCATACTCACGAGCTTCCCAGCTGACGTTTTCGAGTCTAACGTGTCTCAGGCAGTCAGAAAGTGAATCAGTTGCAGCCGCCGCAGAAGTTGGAGCCGGGATTGATAAGAGATTTTGTATATGTATCTGCTGTATGATGATAAACTGTTAACATGTAATTGTGTATTTTCTTAGCATGTATATAATAGCTAGTAGCCAGACCTTGTATGGTAGCTTAATTGCGTTGATTATCTGTATCAAACTTATGAGACGTTTGTATTAAAGTTTTAATTATCAGTAATTTGTGTTACCCTCTGACACATGTATTATAGAGTCATTGCGATATGCCACTTATGATATTGTGTTGACGTGACTTTTATATGTAAAGAGAGGGTGTTACAATAACTTGAGGACAAGAACCAGTAAAATCACCACACCTTATCAATATACATTTGAAACAAAACAATAAAGTCAATCAATCATTTAATGATTTCGTAACATACCAAATATTCACACACACACACACATACACACATCTACACACATACACACACACACACTAGAGATTCACAACACCGCTATGGTTCACGATACCACCAATGATTCACGCCATTGCTGTAGTTCACCACATCACCGGTGATTTACGACCCCGTTGTAATTCACAACACCACCAATGATTCACAATTGATAAAATGTTGTACAATACTCAAATATGTGCCATTCAACAATCACGATTTATAATAAACATTTAATAACATTAGGATGTGATTCTTCACTCGTTGAATTAAGAGAGAGATGAGAAAGAGAAAGATAAATGTTTGGAAGAGAGACATGATTAATTTAAATGATAAAAATTTTCCTTTTTAATTAACTTTCAAATGCATTTTATTTAATTATAAATGATTAAATGGATGACATGTCATATTATTATAGGTTCTAACGTCTTCATTTTAAAGATGGTCCTCATATGACCCACTCCCTATACGTGTGTATGTAGACACACACACACACACACATACACACACACACACACACACACATATATATATATATATATATATATATGTATGTATGTATATGTAGAGATGAGTTCTTTTAAGAACCTAAATATTTGTGAGAACTTGAGAACCTAAGGGGGCGTTTGGTTCGCAGATTTTTTTCTGGGTTTGCATTTTGTCCAAGGATTTGCATTATGCATCATTGCATTTTGTCAAATGATTTGCATTATTTAGCATTTGCATTTGTCAGGATTTTGTCAAAAAATCTGCACTATCTTATAGAAAAAATTTGTTAATCTGAAAAATGCAAGGTAATTGGGATTTAAAATCCTAGGGGGGAGGCTGGGTTTTTAAATAAAAGAAGGGATGGATTTATGAAATCCTGGGATTATAAATCCTTACTGAAATCTGTAAACCAAACACAGTATTTTAAATGCAAATCCCAGTGAATCCAGGAAATCCGCGAACCAAACGCCTCCTAAGGGTATTTTGGGAAAAATAATAATTTATCTCTTACCATTAAACCCTAAAAACCACCAGCTTTCACTTCCTCCCCAACCAACTTTCATTTTATCTTCCATCTAATATTTCAGCCTCCTTTTCTCTCCCTCCTCATTCCCTTTCAAGATCTCGAACCACCGCCACCATTGCCACCAACCGCCGATGCCACCACCGTCACTACCAACTGCCGTCATCACTCTCTCTTTCTCTCGATCTCTCAAAACCCTAGTGTCGCCGCACCACAAAACCCTAGTGCCGCCGCACCACCACTCCTTCGCCTCCATTGCCCTCACGACTGCCACCACCATTCGATCTCTCCACGACAACACTCACCAAGAAATGAAGGTTTTTGTAAATGTGTTTTTTTTATGTTTTTTGTATATGATTCACAAGATTTGAATGTTTTTTTGTTTACAAATGTTTTTTTGGTATATATTATATCAGTTGCATACCAAGTAGTGTTTGATAAAATGTCTAAGTGAAATTTTTTTGGTTTCAGTCCGTCTGCGATACTCTATGTAGAATATATGATACTTGACATTCTACGCGATACTCTACATAGAATACTGACATTCTACATAGATTACGTTCATCGGTTCGTTAAAGATTCTGGTTCCTACTGGTTGTGTCTTTGATGGTTCAACGTCTTTATGTATTATATCTAAATTTGGTTTGTATTTTTATGGATATCTGATACTTTATATAGAATACATGATATTCTATACAAAATTGATTGAAACGAGTTTTGTATCTATGTAAAACTTTGTTATTGTTGTATAAGTAATTTGTTATTGTTGTATCTGTATACAATAAATGATATTTTATACAGAATAGATTGTAGCTAGTTTGTATCAATGTAGAATATTGTTATTGTCATACTAGTAAATTGTTATAGTCGTAATCATATATAATACATGATATTTTACATAGATTACATGATAATCTACATAAAATATGTTCGCCGGTTAATTTGTTAAAACTGTGTTTTTAATGTATTTCTACATAGAATACGCGATACTCTATATAGATTATGAATAGTAATGTTAATCTACATAGATTATGAATTGTAATATGTTAAAACACTGTTCTTACATATCATTTTATGTAATATTCTACATAGATTATGAATAGTACGTAATTTGTTAAAACTGTGTTCTTACATATCATTCTATGTAACATTCTACATAGATTATAAATAATAATGTTAATCTAAAAAGATATAGAAATGTATAAGAAACATAAAAATATATGAAATGTATAAGAAACATAATATTCTACATAAATTATGAATAATAATGTTAATCTACATAGATTATGAATAGTAATTTGTTAAAATTGTGTTCTCACATATCATTCTATGTAACATTGTACATAGATTATGAATAGTAATGCTAATCTACATGGATTATGAATAGTAATTTGTTAAAAGTGTGTTCTTACATATCATTCTATGTAACATTTAACATAGATTAAGAATAGTAATGTTAATCTATATAAAAAGATATAGAAATGTATAAGAAACAAAAATATATGAAATGTATAATGAACATAAACTTCCACATAAATTATGAATAGTAATGTTTAGCTACATAAAAAATATAGAATTATATAACACTTTATATAGATACATAACATTTCTATATGGAATATGTTAAATTTTTATCACATATATAATTTTCTATATGGAAAAATCTTTTTTTTAATAATAAAATGTTTTTTTACTATAAAAATCAATTCTCATGAAAGAAAGACAAAATGAAAATGAAAAATAGGAAGAGAGAGAAAAAGAAAAACATATTTTTTTTCTTTCAAAAATAACTTTTGCACACATTTACAAGATTCCCCGCTATCAAACTTTTAAATAATTACAAAAATGTCATTTGTCAATTTTGAGATGACCAAAAATGATTCTTAGGTTCTCACAAATATTTAGGTTCTTAGAAGAACCCTTCCGTGTATATTTATACACACACATACATATACATATACATATACATATACATATACATGATTTTGGTGATGGACGGTTAATCGAAAAACCGAAAAAATTTAATTTTGTATAGTAATGTTTAGGCCTATAAATATTAACATTTATCTCAACAATGATATAAAGTTTTAACTCGTCTATCTGTCCACATTAATTTTTAAATCCAAAATAACAAAAAAACAATATTAGAACAATTAATTTAGTTACACTTGTCAAATAGTCCTTTTTGTTTCTATTAGATTATAAAAGATATTGTTCAATCAATTAAAAATCTTTTATAGATGATTTGTAGTTTTATTTATCGTCTTTATTATTTTGGGCTTTAAAGTTTTTAGAAACTAATTATTGGAGTTTTTAATTTAAAAAACAATTTATTAAAAAAAATGGTTAATTGGTTAACCGAATAACCAAACCGAAAAAGCCGGTTCGGACCGGCTTTTTCGGTTTAGGTTCGAGGATTCGGTTAACCATCCGAAATGCAATTTCGGTTTCGGTTAATCATCCATGAACACCCCTAATATACGTATGCATATACACACATATATGTATGTATGTATGTATGTATATATGAGTATATATATGTATAGATGTATGTATGTATATGTATATTTTTATTTATCAAAGAACCACACATGTATTGGATATTGAAAAATGCCCGATCAAACTCATAATTCATGATTATTGATCATAACTAATATTCATGAATTATGATTTGATTTGGCTTGTTAAGCTATTAAATGCAACTAATTAAAGATCTAAAAATCATACAATGCTAATAATAAATCAATAATAATGATGTAAATGTTGGAGTTATAATTTATAATTCAATGCATATGAGAGTTTTCAGGATTCTTATCTCCATTTTTTTTATTAGTTATATTTATCCTAGGTTTAAAATAATAAGAAAGGGTGTCAAATTAACAAAAGATCGAGAAGGGATTTTGAATTGGAAAGTCATGTAAAAGACAAAAATAAACTTTCAGTATTTTTCGAATAAGTCATTGTACCAAAAACGTTTTCACAAAAGTCCCTCAACTTAAAAATAATTTCGTAAAAATCATTACACATAAATATTTCCATAAAAGTCCTTTAACTTAACAAAATCTTATGAAAAACTTGTGAAAAATCTTTAGAAAATCTCATAAAACAACGTTATCCGTAAAAGAAATTCAAGTTGAAGGACTTTAATGGAAATGTTTTTGGCACAGAGTCTTAATCAAAAAATATCAAAAAACATGTTGGTTTTTTGTATACTTTTTCCGATTTTGAATAGAACATCCGTAAAATATATTGTGGCCTTTACACACACATAAACACATTGACACGAATCACACATATATAAATGCAAATTTCTATTGGAACTTATAATTGTGTTGGTAATTAAATTTTAAAAAATTGTTATTCAATATTAATAAAGTCAAGCAATCATTTATTACCAAAGTCAATGCTATGTTATTTATTACCAAAGTCAATGATATCAAGGTCGGTATTATAAAATGGTTTAGAAGTAAACTTTGTCTTTATTGCATATATCAACACAACTAGTGAACTAGTAGATTTTGGGGATAATGGCATACATTATGCTTAAACAAGTGTTTGGCTTAAGAAATAATATATATATATATATATATATATGTATATATATATATATATATATATATATATATATATATATATATATATATATATATATATATATATATATATATATATATATATATATATATATATATATATATATATATATATATATTTTGAGAATTTGAGTTACAAAAATAATGAATAAAAATGTGTTCAAATTTTATCAAAATCTATGGTTGACGATATTTATCATTACTTGCTATTTGTACATGAAAACCATATACAACTGATATAAGTAGGGTAGTAAATAAACCAATTTTTATTAAAACATTAGTGAATTGATCTGTAAATTTTTTGATAATATTCTTTATTTATCAAATGAATGAAAACAAACAATATTTTCTAGTTTAATTAATTAAATAAATGAATACGAACACATAACTCTTTCATTTTATTTATGTTCATGAATGTTTGTAATGATTTAGTTCGTCTATAAATACACATTTAATAGAATGTTAAAATGATAATTATAAATGTATTTAATAGAGATATTTATGCAAAAAATCTTCAAGTTGGTCAATTTTATGAATAAAACTCCCAACTATTTTTGTTGTCATAAATAACTCAGAACCAACTAAAATTTACGAAACCGACATGTTACATGTTGCAACCAGTTACCTTTATCTCCAATGAGTTCTCCGGTGATCGTTAAAGCCTCCAACGAGTCCACCAACGACCGATTTGGTTTTTCGTTTAGGGTTAGATACACTTGAACGTCGGATTGTGACATCTGCACCACCGGTGAAGCTTCTGTCGATCCTTGAAGCTCTTGAAGCCTCGATTTGGTCATTCATTCTCAGATTGTTGATTTAGTCTTTAGCTTAAATCTGTTAGGCTTTAAATTGTTGATTTGTTTTTTATTTTTTATTTATCCCAAATCGCTTGTTCTTGAAATGTTACCGGAGAATGTGATGGCCGAAGCAAAATGCAACCGATTAAACTAGTGCAGGTCACATTTTTGAGAAAAATCACTATTTTGATAAGTTTTATTCAGGTGGAGGTTTTTTGTGACAATGCTTGGGAGTATTAATCACAAAAATGATCCAATTTTAGGATTTTTGCATAAAAGTCCCGTATTTAATATGGTTTTGTGTTCATTATAATTTATATATGCAAACATAAACAAGTTAAATTTTGTTAAGAATTAACGTAAAGCCTAATTCTTGTTTGGTTACCGTCTGCATACGTTCAATTATTCAACTAAAATTGTGAATTATATAAACAAAAAGTTCATTCTTTTAATTGTTCATGTTCGTTTATTTGTTCGTTTAAATTTAAGACAACGAACAATGAGTCACTAATAATAAATTTCATAGTTTCAATAATAAAAGATAACGTAAGAACTAAAATGATTTAATATAACATTGATGGACTAAACTAATAAAACTGTGAAACCTGATATATATATATATATATATATATATATATATATATATATATATATATGTGTGTGTGTGTGTGTGTGTGTGTGTGTGTGTGTGTGTGTGTGTGTGTGTGTGTGTGTGTGTGTGTGTGTGTGTGTGTGTGGGGTAACTGCGCAAAAACCACCAACTTGTTTGTCTTTTGTGATTGAAACCTCAATTCATTTTTCGTTGCATAGAAAACCCCGAACTAATTAAAAATTAGTAAATCAAGGTTTTATCAATGGGTAACCGGTTGAAATCAGTTTATTAATCTTTCGTGGACCGATAAATAACCTACGTGGAATTCATTTTAATTGTTGAAACCGGTTGTCAAGTATTACACATCATTTAAACCTGATGTAATACCGTTTAAAAAATGATCAACGGAGGTTTAAATGATGTGTAATACTTGACAACCAGTTTCAACAATTAAAATTAATTCCATGTAGGTTATTTAACGGTCCACATAGGATTAATAATCGGTTTCAACCAGTTGCCATTTGATAAAACCTTGATTTACTGATTTTTAGTTAGTTCGGGGTTTTCTATGCAACTAAAAATGGTTTGCGGTTTTAATCACAAAAAACTGTAAGTTTGAGGTTTTTCGAGCAATTATCCCTATATATATCAATCCTATATTTCATTGATGTAACTTTTAAATCTTATTATTGTGTTGTTAAGTTAGAATTTTTACAAAGAAGTTGTATACGTTGAAACAAAAAAAATCTAATCATTTAAGGAACAACTTATTAGACCCCAAAAAACTTATTAGACCACAAAATCTGAACAAGACATAAATATACGGTTAACCCTTTTTTCTAAAGTTTAGTTATTAGAAAAAAATTCTATTTCAAACATAATGATCTGAACTATGGAGCGGGTGAAAAAAGTTTCATAATCTATAACATGTGACATATATTTAACGGAAATTACATAAAAAGTCATTGAGTTGGACAGTTTTACGATTAAAACTTAATTATTTTTGATTGTACAAAAAATCTTTAACCAACTAAAACTCATTAAATTCTAGTTTTTTTTAAAAGACTTGAAACCGGTTTAGCCCGTTGCAACGTGATGACATATCAATTTTAAAAAAAAGTTTTTTGCGTAAAAAAACCCCATACTTCTTAGTTTTTTCAATTAAAACCCAAAACCATTTTTCAATGCACAAAAAACTCCAATCAATAAAAATTATTCAATTTTTTTTTCACTGATTGCATTTTGATGACCTGTATGTTTATTAAATAAAGAACCCTTCTCTGATGAAATCGCCACCTTTCGGCAAACCTCTTTGCTGTGACTGATTATATTCAGAAGCTAAAATGAAATCATACACAAAATGAAACTTAAAAATGTAACTCGTGAACACAAAATGAAGTCGATTCCATCTGCACATATGCAGTTAAAATTCAATATTAAGTGGCAAAAGTCGATAACCCTAAACAGATTTGGACTAACAATCAACAAAAAAAAAAGATCACATCTAATCGATCAGAAAATCTATTTAAACAAAAATAAATAACACATTTGAAGATGAACAACCAAAATCAAAATCGAGAACATCTGCAACTACGTGAACTGATCAATGAACACAATGATCAATGAAAAAAAAAACTATAGTCACGCGCATTCTACACAAATAAAATCTAAATCAAAGCGTAAAATTTTAGAGTTTGTGAAAAACATAAACGATTTAAAAAAAAAACAAACTCATAAACAAACCCGAGGAATCCTTAACCAAATCGAAAATACAGCCTTGAATACAAGCTCAAAGGGGATGAAATCATCGGAGTTGTCATAGAAGAGAAGGGAGGATGTGAATGTAACTATCGGTTAGAGATAAAACAAAAAATAGTTAAGGGTTTTAATGGAAACAATCATCAACTTTGGGATTTTTATGCAAATATTCTGTTTAAAAATTTGCACATGTAATGTTACATAGGCACCATGTATTTCGGGTTTTCCATATGACCTCACGTGTGTGACATGTAAGCATATTAACCTATTATAACCAGTAAAATCTTAAATTCATAAGATTTAAGGTTTTGGTGTTTATATATTTGTGCAATGAAAATTGTTTGATGGTTTTAATCGTAAAAATGGTATTAACTTAGTGGTTTTTTACGCAAATTTCCTTATATTTAATGGTAAGAGTGAAACAGTTGTGCCAAACTAAATAATACAAAAACAAAATGTTACATGAAAGAAGGCAAATGTGAGAGTTCCTTACTATTCAATAACATTTGTCTCCATTTTCCTTCTCAAAATTGTTGGATTTTTGTATTTTAATTTTTAGTTTGTACCCTTGCTTTTTATTTTTACATGAGCATTTAATGGTATTAAATGTAATATTTTCTATAAATATATGAAAAAGAATTGATGATAAACATACTTTCATAGTTTAATATCGTGTTGTTTTCTTTGATTAGTTACTTTCTCTTTTCTTTTTGTGTTTAACAATGTCGAACGGTGGTGACTCTTTACAAAATGTCGAAAACACTAAGAAGGATCAATTTATAACCTTTAGTAGTTCAATCAAAGTTTTGGTTGTTGATCACAAGGAGGACTTCCTTTCATATATTACACATATGTTACATTCTTGTTCATTTGAAGGTAACATTCTATCATGATTTCTTATTATTTTTTAATTTCTTTTATTGATGTATATATAATCATTTGAATTTTATTAAAACATGTTTATAGACATTAATAGTTGGTAAGTAACTTCTAAAGGGTTAATATCATAAAAAACCAAATTTTATCATTATTTAAGTCTCCAGATATTTTTTTTGTCTTAGTCAAATATATATATATATATATATATATATATATATATATATATATATATATATATATATGTGCGTGTGTGTGTAATTTGTTTAGCCGGTCATTAATTGGTAAACAGTAGTAGGACTTAAATAATATGAAAAACGTATAATAACTTCTTCGCTAAAATACATAAAGAAATTCTTTTTCCAATATTAAATCATTCGACCATGTAACATGTAGCAATTAAAAAAAATATTTTTTTGAATAGGACAAAATATGTGTAGAGACTTAAATAGAAGGAAAAAAATTTAGGATTTAATTGTAAAGTCGGGAAAAGAAATTTGGTCAGTAAAATATGGGGACGTAAATAGACAGAGAAAAAAGTCCGAGACTTTCTGACTAAACAATTTATGATGTTTATTTTATTCGTTATATCGCTTTATATTGATCGTGACGTCGGTCCATAAAAGTCAAAAAAACGAGTTATGTTTTTATGTTTTATACACATTTTAGTTTGGTTATATTAAAATTTAATTTTGTGGTTAAATAATAAATTTCTCTTCCTTGGTGGCAATTAATTAGTAACTTTTGGTATTAATTTCTACACTTACAAAGTTAATAAAATTAATGTTCCACTTCTTTTGCATGTTTAATTTTCAAAGGTTTATTTATTTATTTTCATAACATTTTTGTCTTTATTTGTTTAACTATTTACATCGAACGAATAAATACTTCAAATAGATAATATAATGAGTTGAAACTCTTAGGGGGCGTTTGATTCGTGGATTTCCTGGGATTCCTTGGGATTTGCATTTAAAATCCTGTGTTTGGTTCGTAAATTTCAGTAAGGATTTGAAATCCCAGGATTTCTGAAATCCATTCCTTCTTTGTTATTTAAAAACTCAACCTCCCCCCTAGGATTTTAAATCCCAGTACCTTGCATTTTTCAGATTAACTAATTTTTCCTAAAAGATAATGTAGATTCTTTGACAAAATTCTGACAAATGCAAATGCTGCATAATGCAAATTCTTTGACAAAATGCAAATCCCAAAGAAAAAAAATCTGCGAACCAAACGCCACCTTACTTTCAAACAGTCATAAATTCATAATTTATAAAAGATGGGCTTGCTAAGGCCCGTTATGATGATCGAGTTTAGACATTGATGGGCCTTACAATACATAACGTTTTATCATCAATGTTAAGTTGTTGACAAATATAAATACAGGATTTCTTAATTTGA